>JAOPUL010618785.1:0-10660 GCA_027564515.1 Octopus rubescens | reverse complement strand
TAGTAGTAGTAGTAGTAGTAGTAGTAGTAGTAGTAGTAGTAGTAGTAGTAGTAGTAGTAGTAGTAGCAGCGGCAGCATTAGAGCTAGTAGTACAACTACTATTAGTAGAAGTAGCAATAACACTTTTACTAGTTGTTGCAATTGTAGTACATTTTTTCCGATGACTAGATGTAAAAGAAAATACCAGTCAAATACGGCAGTCGATGTAATCGATATTAAGCTGAGCTAAATGTTGCTGAATTGTGCCAATATAAGAAACTTTTGTCAATATATGACGGATAGGCATAATAATGCTAGGAAAAGCAGTAGCAACGCTCTGAAGCTTCAGCGACTTGGTCGTTCGAAGAAACAGCCCGAGAAAACCCGGTCAGCTAATAGGACAGGAAAGCAAGACCTAGAGTAACAACGAAAAGAGGAGCAAAGCCAAAGAGAGTTAGAACTTGAACACAAACATTATTAACAGCAACATCAAGAGGAAGAATATTACCCACAATAAAAGAAAATACTGTAATATCAACAATCTCAGTACCAGAAGAAGACACGAATAAGTAAAAAACAACACCAGTCACAATCTTTCACTTCAGTTTCACTGTTCATTTGAAGAACAACAGAAAATGAATAACATTCATCTCTCCCACTCACATGAACGTATACAGGAACATAACAATATATGCGGGGTAAATAAAAACTCTTCCTCCGGAAGAGAACATTTCATGTGCTTCTAGTACAGAAGTAATTATGAGGTTCTGCAAAAAAAAAAAAACAGCAATTAGAAGGGTATATTTGACAAAGACTGAGAGGCCCATGAATGGTTTCTACAACATGCAATCCTAAACTCTGGGTTACTAATAGCAGATTGCTTTTTGCTAGTTCTTTTCCAGCCCTCTTGTTAAACAACATGTTGCGGTTAACAGTGGGGTGCATATGTACATGTGACCTGAGATCAGTGAGGAAGGAGATGTCTGAAAAATCTCAGGTCACTAATTCTAATTGCCGTAGCCATCAGTTAAACTATGAGTTTAATGACACCATTGCTATTATTCCGAGAGATTACGAGTCGTCTGTGGGTTCAGATCGAATAAAGTAACCGTTTTGGAAAACTTGTATCTAATTGTAAACCTAATCTTCCAAGATGCAAATATTTGGTGCGTGATAATGGACGAAAGCAGTTGTGGATGTTGTGGTGTTTTAAGACTGATGGTCGTTTATGTCCAGACAAAGGATGAACGGTCGGGTATATTCAGATATTTAAATTGATACATACGAAAATCTTCATCTGTGCAGGACAGAGAAGTAGGGACCTTGTAGCAGTAACCAATAGTAGAATTATGTAAAATCAGTATACTTGTAAAATCGAGCATACCACAGCGGGTAATCAAGAGTATTCATTATATTGGCTAATGAAGTTAGTATAAGTTATTTACAGTTTCGACTAGTTGGCTGCGCTATACATAATTTTCTTTTTAAATATATATTCAGCTGAGACAAGACACATTAGCGTAGACAGGTTTTTGGATACTGCAAGTTGAATGACTCTTTGTTGCTAAGAAATATTTTCAGGAGCCCAACCAGATGACAGCCTTGCAAATAACAAAAGATTAATGAAACATATTACTAGCAAATCCGTAATGAACGAGTATAGTAGATTACAAAAGTGGAGAACAGAACAGGCATTGTATGCAAATATTAACTACGAGAATGATCATTTATGATTCCTTTGTAGGGAAATACACATGATACGTTACTTTAGATAGTAGGGAGATGATCTAAAATATAAGACCGAGAAAATTGTTCGATGGATTCAAGTGGTGGAGATGCATTTTAAAAACACTTCGGTGATTAAGGAGCAGTAACTCGGGTATGCTATCTGATTCTAAGCCGAAAAGTGCATTTCTTTGAGCAGCACATTCCGCAAATATTGGTGAAATATAAAAAAGAGGGGGAATGATACTAAGTGAGATCAAGAACAAACCAGATATTATAGAATAGTTTAGATCGAGAATCCCGGTCTACACAGAGATAAATATTTCGACAGGATGAATGCCAAAAGTCAAATAACGTCTATAATGTAGATGGGTTCTTAAAAAAAAATGCAAACTCTTCTATAGATTTATCTTTGACTCAGGCGAAATATCATAGAATATTTGAAGGATGAGCATAGTGTAGGACACATTAGCTTCTGAAATGTCAAACGTACTAACCAGCTTCATATTACTCAATAAAAGCACAACACCAATTGTCAAAGCATTTCGTCGCTGTAACTATTAGACTTGTATATAAATCAGATAATATTTTCACTCTAAATACTCACTTCACTTGAGCGCCAAAGACTTAAGTTATGGTGTTAAATGTAAGTAATGTGACGTAAATTTCAAGGGACTAACAAAAAGCTAACCTCAAGGATCATACTCAATATTTATAGGCAACAATTTCTGGTATTGCTAATTGAAACTAATAGATGTCTGCTGTAAACGGAATTTAGCTGTGGTCCCAGTTAATGAACTTAGATTCCATGTGTATATGAATAAAGGACTTAAATTTTAAAGCAAGTAAAGGTGAGTATTATGTCATTTTTCAAGACGACTAGGTTTTTATGCAATATGAAAAATGTGACGCCATAGAAACAGCTCTCAAAAGAGTGTGTGTGTGTGTGCGCATGTGTCTGTGCGTGTGTGTGCGTGTGTTTGTGTGTCTATTTATATACTTGTGGGAATACACACACACACTCACACACACTCACACACACACACAAACACACACAAACACACACACGCACACACTCACACTCACACATACATATCAGAGTACGATTTCTTGGAATTACAAATTGTTAGTTGCCTAAAAAAAGTAAAGGTAATAGAAATTGAGAGTGAAATACATTTATGGAAAACAATGTTTGTATTTTGTAAGCGCTCTTTAACGTTCTCAGCTTTTCAAACACACTTGTTATAAGGGATCACCAAGGGAGGTAATGAGGTAATTGGTTTTAGAAGAGGTATTGATTATAACAGGTTTTGATTCCGATTTAGAATCCTTATAAAACAATATTTTGCTCTTCCTGGTTGACCATTTTCTTCCTTTTATTTTGAAAAAAAAGATCAAGACAATTTCATCCCTCTCCTCCTCCAACATTTCATTATTGTCGTTCTTCCACCATACAATTATGCCATAAGACATCCTGATAAATTGACAATAGAAGTTTGGAAGTGGAATGGCATCGAAATGATCCTGATGAGATTGGAAAGTAAACTAGTTCTGTTGCGCATGCAAGACGAAGCACAGCATGGAGCTTTTATCACAGAAGTCTTGATGTTCACTGTATGTAATATTTCTAACGAATTACTCTTTTTTTTAATTGTTTCCTATGTACCCTGTATGGTTCAGTGCTTAGAGCATCGGGCTTAGAGTTTTGAGTTCAATTTGTGGACCGACACTGTGTTGTATTCTTGAGCAAAACTCTTTATTTCACGTTGCTCCCGTTCCTTCAGTTGTAGAAATGAGTTGCGATGTCACTGGTGCCAAACTGTATGGGCCTTTACCTTTCCCTTGGACAACAACGGTGGTGTACTGGTATGCATGGGCGACTGCTGGTCTTCGATAAGCAACCTTGTCTGGATTTGTGCCTTGGAGGGGAACTTTCTAGGTGCAATCCCATGATCATTCATGACCGAAGGGGGTCTATTCTATTCTATTCCAACCCTAGCTCGATATATTAATATTAATTCCGTTTAGCCAATATACTTCTCATTGCATTGTGGCACGTGATGCAGTGAAGTATTTTACGCTTGTTTTGCAATTCATATTTGCATTAAACTTGAATTACCTCGCATTTTTAAAATTTTGTCGTTCAATTTATTCCCACCTTTCCCACTTAAGTTCTCCGTAGTTTTTATACATGCATTATTTTTTTCTTCTGGTGTGAATTTCGCCTTCCTTAAGAGTCTAATAAAATTCGGTGGTTGTCTTCGTCTGTTAATAATTCGTTACTTCTTATTTATTTTTTTCTGAGTTTCGATGAGTTCTGTAGAATTGCAAGGTGCCGTTTTGGCGAAACGTAAGATGTACGGTTTCCAGCAGTATTAGTGACTATAAATGGAATATTTATGTTTCTGTCTTAGTCTTGAACCTCGTTGTGGTTGTGTCTCCGTATGTCAGCGATTGGGATAAATTCTGTTTTGGTTTTGGTAGGATTTACTACAGTGTTGGGTATTTTGTGAAGGCGCGTGGCCGAGTGGTTAGAGAATTGGATTCACAATCGTGAGGTTGTGAGTTCGATTCCCGGACCGGTTGATGCGTGGTGTCCTTGAGCAAGACGCTTTATTTTCACGTTGCTCCTTCTACCTGGAGTTGCGACCGATAGATAGTATTAGCAATCGAAAAACCAATGGAAACAATTGTTTCCTCGGTCCGATCTGACGAAAAGTCGATCGCTTATTTATTTATTTTTTGGGTATTTTGTTTCTGAATGAATATTTTTGCACTACAAGTTTTTGTTTCTATTGTCTACTTGGGTCTACTTGAGTTTTTTTCTATTGTCTACTTGAACTTGCCATGATAAATGGGACATTTCAATAAATATAGTACGAGCGACAAGACTTGTAATCTATGTATGGTATATGTCCGTGTCCTTCCAGTAGAGATTGCTTGTAAAAGGAACTGTCCTTTCATTAATTTCCACAGTACATTGGATGGATTCATGAATGCTATTTATATATTTCTGGAAGATTGTAAGGAAGGTCTTCCTTACTTGTATACCAAATTATGAACCAGTCATCCATGAATCGTATCCATTATTCACTTACATTCGAATGGAAATGCTGATCAAAATGATTCCAGGTCTGGCACAGATATTTTCTTCAAAGATTCTTTTTATTTTGTTAAAGATGTGGGTGCAGTTAGCGTAACCATTGCCACCCATTTCTTTGAAGGAAATATTGGTTATCAAAGAAATAGGTGTTTCCTAGCAGCAATCATAATCATTCCAGTATAAATACAATGGGAGTCTTTTCTGAATTTTATGTGCGTATTTGCCTATCCAAAATTATTTTGTTCCAGTCCGGGGATGATATTTCTATTGAGGTTGGTTGCGCCGAAACTAACCAGGATTGTATCTAAATATAACATTTCTGCAACGTGTTTTAGAATGTCCTTGAGATCTCTGATGAATATAGGAACCAATTTCCATTATGGCTTCAAAATTGTATCCAGAATGATTAGGTGGTCGATGTTGGTCCTTCGTAGTTGGTAGTAATTGTAGATAATTCGGTGTGAGTAACTTTTGATATTGCATTGTGTGTGTGTGTGTGTGTGTGTGTGTGTGTGTGTGTGTGTGTGTGTGTGTGTGTCGCGCACTCACCTGTGTGTATGTGTGTCTATACAAATACGTACACACATGCACAAAGACACACACATAAACACATATATGTACTATTGATATAAGCAGATTTTTTTTACAGTGAGAGTATTATTCTATGTCTGAGTATTATACCTACTGATGTAGAAATTGCTACCGTTTTCTGAAGCATGTAAAAGAAATCAGGTTATACCTAAATTAAAATAAATATGCAATTTCTATATATTTATTGTTCCTGGAAAAAAAAACGCGTTGTTCCTGAAAAAGTACGTTGCATCTCATATGCATCTCCAAATTTCTTTATCAAAATTCATAACATAACTAATAATTAGCATTCCGCGTGGATATTATAACAACCAAGGGTGGTGTTTAAATTAAAAACGATCCTCCTGCTTCACTTGAATATTAATACTTTAAATGTGAAATTAAACGTAGGAGAGCACAAGTTTCAGGTTTATTATTGAACGAAATTATTGGTAGAGAGAAAAATTTGTAGATATCATTAAAATATTATTTTGGATTATTTGATCATTAAATTTACGAAAAACGCAAAGTGACAGCGAATATGTTTGAACACACATATACTCAGGTACACACACATATATGAATATGTATATATGTATGTATATCCATCTATATATGTATATGTATGTATATGCATTTCGAACGTGTGTTTCCTAGGCATGCTATTTTACCTGAGACCCTGTGTGGAAACTAAAGCAATCAAAGGATGAAAGGTAAGTATTAGTCATTCAAAACTCACGGAGACTGTTAACTTCACTGGAACATCACTGAGTTACTGAGGAGACACTTCAATGGCCAGGCCGCAGTAGGTGCGGCGAACATTTTGCCATCAGATGATAAAAGTTTAAGCGAAGCTAACACTTTCGTGTCTGTTACGGTGTAATTGTTTGTGTCCATGCATATATATATATATATATGTGTACAAACACAACCATGCATACACACATACTTACAGACACATAAACACACGCACAAACACCCACGCATGCACACACACACACTCACATACACACACACTCACACGCTCACACACACACATTTTCCCTGGACGAATTTGTCCAACTTATAAGCTTTTACACGAAACACGAACATCCACCATGAGACGTCAATAATCTTTACATTATTTTGAGCTACTTCTAAATCAAAATTTTAATTTTGATTTACTTCTGGGATGCCGATTCACAGCAGCAGATAGATTTTACACCATTTTCACATATACCTCACACCAGCCATTTGAATTCATTTCGCGTGTAATTTGCGTATAAGGTGCTAATGGGCTGAAATAACAGCAATATAACGATATCCACCGTTCTTTCCATCCACGGAGTAATTCATTTTTCCTGGTGTTGAGATATTCTGTGTTTTTGTAACACTCGACATCATAAAGGGTCTTACTCTGGAGGAAAATCTGCAGCTAAAATGCGTTTAAACAAAACACATGCATTAACTATGTAAATAAATATTGTTTACATAGAACAGCTTCTAACGCGGCGAGCTGGCAGAGTCGTTACTGCACCGGGAGAAATGCTTAGCGGCAATTTTTCCGACTTTACGTTCTGAGTTCAAATGCCGCTGGGATCAACTTTGCCTTTCATCCTTCCAGGGTCGATAAAATTAGTACCAGTTTAAAAAAAAAACTGGGGTCAATGTAATCGACTAAAACCCCTCCTCCGAAATGGCTGGCCTTGTGCCTAAATCAGAAACCATATATATATATATATTCAATGTGTTAGAAGCAGCTCACACGTGTGTTTCTAGTTCATGGGCCAGCTGCAATTTTAGGCGTAAGAGAACATATTCTCAATGATGCACCTGGTTTAAAAACCCTACATATAAGTTTGTCATGGACAAGCGAGATAACTCGCACTGAGCCTCGCTCTGGACCAGTAGAGGGGGGGGGCTGCACTAGGTTCCAGACTGATTTGCCTTGGTTTCTATGACTGGATGCCTTTCCTAATGCCAACCACATTACAATGTGTGCTGGGTGCTTTTAATGTGCCACTGGCACTGGACTGTTGACACTAGTGCTTTTTACGTCGCACCACACAGGCAATTAGTAGTCAGACTGACATATGGACCAGGGACGGACGAAACATATAGACTGGGGACAGACAGACATAAGGACCGGGGTACATATAGACTAGGGACAGATGACACATGTAGACCGGGGTCAAGTGGACATAAGGACTGGGAACTGTTAGTCAGACAGGTATATAGGCCAGGGACAGACGAGAGATATAGACCATGGGCAGGCAGGCATTTAGACCAGGGACAGACAAATACAGAGTACATAGATAGATATACAAAGCCCAGTGCACCCGGACCCCCTTCATAGAATGGTGGAGAAATTTTTATACAGTGAGGTAGAGTGGGAACTCACATCCGAGGACATATCTTCACACTTCCCACACAATTGAGAATTGTATTTTGCATCCACTTGGCACTTTGTATTGCCAGAAAAGGCTACGCTCTCTCGACCTGGCCACTTTTAACACAAGACACTCATGGCCGCCTCTTAGCAACATACACTTGATGCAGTCACCTCTTAGCAACAGACTCTCGATGTAGCCGCCTCTTAGCAACAGGACTCTCGATGTAGCCGCCTCTTAGCAACAGGACTCTTGATGTAGCTGCCTCTTAGCAACAGGACTCTCAATGCGGCCGCTTCTTAGCACAGGACTCTTGATGCAGCCACCTCTTATATATGTGTGTGTGTGTGTGTGTGTGACAGCGTGTATATATGTGTGTATATATATATATCACAGTATTGCAGTATCGACCAGGCCATCAGATGATACCACTGGTCAAAATGTGCTTCCAATTATGCATTGATTGTGCATTCTTTTCCATCTTGACCCAAATTGCTTGACCGAATCGTCTTCTCTTCATTGTGGAAGCCTTCCAAGTGGCCTTTTCTGATTTCTTGGATACCACTCAGTAACTGCACGGTTCCAGCTGTTGTCTGCGAGCCTTGCAACATGTCCAGCCCAGCAGAACTTGTGCTTTTGGCACTCTGCAATCACATTGTTCACTCCACTCCATTGTCGAATTACCTCATTTCCAAAGTGCTCTCTTAATGATATTCCTAGCATGGATTTTTCCATAGTCCTTTGTGTCGTAGCCAATCAATATTCTATCCTCTTCGCAGTAGCCCACGTCTTACTTGCGTATAAGGGTGCAGGTAGGACGGTTGCTATTGAAGAGTCTGGCACATGTGGCATTGTCTAGTTTTGTTTGGAGCACATCCTCTCCTTATTCTCTTTGAGATTTCATTGTATGTTAGTGTATATTCACTGTGTGTTCTAAGTATATGTACTTCTTTACGTCCTTGATCTCATCGCTTCCCACCTTTATGCGGCCTTGTGCTACATCTTCTGACTACATATATTTTGTTTTCATGTGATTCATTTTAAGACCTACTCCTGAGCTATGAGTCTTCAGCTCTGTCAGAATGGTCTGCATCTGGTCTATGGCTTCAGCAAGGAGTACAATGTTATCTGCGAATTGGAGGTATGTTAGTTGCTCACCATTGATGCTCACACCACCTGTCCAGTTGATGTCCTTGATAACCATTTGTAGACATGTGATAAAGAGCTTTGGAGGGATGGTATCTCCTAGCTTGACACCCTCCTCAACTGGGATTCTTACTGGTGATGATAGCAGAGCTATATCTGTTGTGCATCCAGGGTTTACATCTTCAAGCAATTTAACGTATTATGTCTCAACACCTTGCATTTCCAGAGATTTCAACACTGCATTCATCTTGACACTCTCAAAGGCCTTTTCAGAATCAACAGAAGTGATACACAGAAGAAGCTTGTATTTATTCGCTCATTCTATGAGCTGTGTTAGAGTGAATATGTGATCTACCATAATATAATTCTTACGGAAAACTGCTTGCTCTCTTGGCTGCTGGTCATCGAGGTATTTTGATAGTCTAGTGATGATCTTTGTAAACAGCTTATAGAAGTGAGACAAGAGGCATATGAGGTGATAGTTTTTTAAATCTTCTTTATCACCTTTCTTATGAAGCAGGATACTATTTTACTCTTTCCACGGTATGCATGTGCAAATGTATGAGGTTCTGGAGAAAACCTGCTCTGACAAGCAATCATGGCTGAAAGAACACTAACAAGGGGAGTGTTGATGACTGAGATGCTCTTGCTGTAATTTATAATTGTTCTTCCCCTGCATCTCATTCATTGTCCTCTCTCCTCAGCATCTCCATCTAGTATACCTACACTGCTTTCACCCCCCCCCCTGCTCTCGCTCCATTTCTATGGTGTCTTCCTCTCTCCAACCTCTTCATATCTCAAGGCTCTTGCTACATTCACCTTCTAATCCCTCCCATCTCTAGGGTGCCCTCTAGTCTTTCTTTCTCTCCCTGATTTCCCACCATATTTTTCTCTCACTGCCCTCTCCTCACAGTCTTCTCACCTGGGTTACTTTCCCTGCATCCACATTCTGTTTCCCCACCTCTGCCTTGTTTTCTCCCACTGTCCTCCCCTCACAGCTCTTCTACCACCTCAACACTCATCTCTCCATTTTCCCTCCATACACACCTGAATTTTTCTGGATCCCCACAATGCTCATCTATCTATCTCTTTCATGTTCCCTTTCTCTCACACCTGTTTATACTCACCCTTATAAGGTGGGTTAACCTTAGAACCCTCCACACAATAACTTATCACCCTTAGCACTCTGTCCCACCATTTCTCGATACCCCCAGACTAATCCCTACCCTGTCCACACTCCTTCCACCACTAGTGTCTACTTTGTTACTCACTCCACTATCATCTTCTCACAATTATCAATTTCTTCCCCTCTTTATACTTTAACTGCTCTTATCACTGCTCCCAGAATCATCACATCCACTCTCTGCTACTCTCCTTCGGTTATAGGGTCTTCTTTATGCTCTTGGTTATCCAAGTTGAAAAACGACCTCAAAAGTGCTGACACCATGAAAAGAAAAAACATCCAGTAAAGTGGTCAGTATTGTGAAGGGTATCTGACCATAACAAGCATTGGAGTATGACATGGTCCTCTAACTCATTGGAGCTTGTTAAAATGTTTAACTCATGCCAATTTCAAATATACATCTTAAATGATGATGACAATAATGAGGACATACATATACATGTACAGGTATATACACATACATGCATGTATATATGCATGTATTTTACATACATATATATATATATACGTGTATGTATGTGTGTGTGTGTGTATGTATGTATGTATGTATGTATGTATGTATGTATGTATGTATGTATGTATGTA
>JAOPUL010618362.1:0-10662 GCA_027564515.1 Octopus rubescens | reverse complement strand
GGTAGGTAGGTAGGTAGGTAGGTAGGTAGGTAGGTAGGTAGGTAGGTAGGTAGGTAGGTAGGTAGGTAGGTAGGTATATACATATATACATATAAACATATACACACGAATGCATAAAAATATATATATATATATATTTAATTACATTGGTCACAATTGGCTTATAACACATTAGTGTTATAATAATAACAATATCATTATAGTTGCAATTGCTACAACACTTTCGGAGACGGAGAGATTTTGCATCCATGCATCTTTTATTTAATCGTCCTTATCTATCTACCCATATCATTCAGTTCTCAACAATTGTCTCTGTATAAGAGTCTTAATATTCTGCTTGATTCATCATATATACTGCCTTCCAAGTGTTCGTTTTGGACTGCAGTATTCTTACACTAGAGTATTTTCTTCCGTTCCCATACTTCATCAGGAAATTTTGGGTCGAACATGCTGTTAGACCTACTAATTCATCTTTGTTTTATTAATTTTATGGTGAGTGGAATAAAATATTCAACCGCAATAGTTCAGTAGATCATTGTGGTGGGTGAGAAAAATCAGCTATAATGTTTTAGTTCATGACAGTAATGTAATGTGTGTTTTTCTTCGTCCACTGCATGGTCAAAGAATTATGTCGGTTCATCTCCGTTACCAATCTTATGGTGAGAGTAATCAAATATTTATCAGCAGTAGTTCTGTAGATCATGGTATGGGGGGATAGAGAAATAATATTACCTAGTGAGGTTTAGTACATAGCAGTAAATTGAAGTAATTTATTTGCCATTGTCTACTGGATTGTCGTAGTTCTTGTAGAGATCTATTTATAGATTCAATAATTTGTTCTCTTGGCCTCTCATTGACCTCGTCATCTATTATATTAAGCTAAGTGGTTTATTTCCCGTTATCTAATTTAACTATGGCGTTTCGCCATTAGTTTGGTCTAATTCGTTCTGTGGAGGTGTTTTCATTTATATTATTCTAGGGATCCTATGCTTCCTTATCAAGGTTCGTTATTTTTTCTTTTTTTCATTTCCTTTGATTTTTTTTACGATTAATCGAAAATGTTCTTCTATATCTATTTTTATGCACATAATTTATTAAACTCTGTTTTGCACTTTATTCCTTTTTTCCAATTTCAAAGTCCTTTGTTATTTAAAATAGTTGAATGCACATCTGGTTATGTGCGTACATCTAAGCGCTTTCTCCCTTCAGTTTATGTTCCGATGTTATATCTGGTAGATTTCCTCCAGGCACAATTGACTTTTATTATCGCCTGTCTTATAATGCCTAGCTTTTGCCAATATGTTCCATTTTATTTCGTATACCTTGTTGTTTAGTTTTAATGACCATATTAAGTTACTTAAACTAGTAGTGTATCTTTTATGTTTAGATATTTTTGTTATTGTCAATGCGTTTTTTGACAAAATTTGTTGTTGCTGCAATATATGCATATTCCATTTCCTCGGTTGTTATTGTGCATTTATAAATTACATCTCTTATTTTACATTTATATTCTAATGGGCATACTGTGTTTTTTGGCGCAATCAAATGTATCATATGTTTTAGGACCGTTACTACTGCTATTATTTCTAGTGAATAGGTTTACTACATTTCTCTATTGCCTCTCCCTCCCTCCTCTGTTTATGCTCTGCAGGATTTTCATTATGTTTCTCCGTACTTTAGTTTTTGCCCGTGATTTGTAAGTTCTCAATATTATCGTTCTTCATCACATCCTTATTTTCATAATATTTCCTTAGTGTTTTAGCTTTGTGTGATGCAATTGGCTGTTCTAAGTCTCTACAGTTGGAGAACGCAATACCTATTTCCAGTTTATTAAAGATCTCATTATATCTACTATGTCTCGGAAATTCGAGTGATTCTCTGAACAGCTTAGAAATGTTACTTTTAATATTTATTGTAAATGGGAAAAAATCAACCATCCCGTCTTCACAGTTGGGTTATTGGTATATGTATTAGTTCAAATTTTCCTAAATTTTGTTCTTTTGTTATTGTTGTCCACGATTCCAGTACTACTCATTTTCGCACCTCTACCCCTTACATATTGATTACTTTTTCTTTCTTTGGAATATTTTTGTTTTGGCCTATTGCCATTATTCCCCAAATTGTTTTTAACTCTCTCTGGTTCCATTCCACGGTCGTTATATTTATTCTTATCTATCTTTATCAGCACTAGCCTATTGTGTTTTCTCATTACTCTCTTCGTTGATACCCTTTTAAACGCTGTTTGCTTCATTTTTTTGTATATTACTATATCCATTTCCTCACTGTCTATTCTTAGCTGCGCTTTGATGATCTTTCGCCCTAAGGTTTCTACTATTCTCGTTTATAATGTATCTATTTTCCTCATTATATCCTGCTTTTTCTAGTGCTGTGTTATTAATCTCTACATTACTTTTAAATATTTGATCATTACTTGATAGTTTTGATATTTTGGCTGAGATACTTGCTATGAGTGGTACTTTTACAGACCTTGAGTGATTGCTGTTTTTCTTTATACATTTTATGTTTGTATTGTGTTTCTGGTATGGTTTGTGTAATCGTGTATTTAAGTCTAGTCTTATGCCCACAAACTTAACTACATTGTGCTCTTTACTTATCTCTATTGTTAGTCCCAGGTTTATGAAAACTTTGTGGGGTATTTTCCCATACTTATCTATATCCCTGTTTGTGGAGTTTGTTAGGGTCAATAGTATATCGTCCCTATATATATATAAACAATATTTAACGCACATACGAAAAGTGTGTGTTTCTATTTCGTTGATCGGCTGTGATTTAGGCTTATGAGAACATATTCTAAACGATGCGCCTTTTCAAAAACAAAATTATTCGTAAAATTATTTCCATGGTCAAGCAAGGTAACTCGCGGCTTCCGTATGGGCGTTCAATATTCTTTATATCCGAGTTTCTTCTAACTCATAATTGAATATTTTGTGTGGCATGAAACGTTGGGGCATACCAGTTGATGGTTTTTACACAAGTCTACATATAGTCATGGACAGTGATTTAACTTGCGTCAGGTCTCGCACTATGGTAGGTAGTATCTGTAAGTGACAACAATGATGAAACATCAGATGTCTACTGATACAGAGCGAGGCTGGTGCGAGTTACCTCGCTTGTCCATGAAAACACTTTTAGAATAGGTTTCCGTGCTCCTTCTCCTGCTCGTGCTCGGACTGTATTCGCCGAGAGCTGAGCAGAACCGACCTGACGGAGGGGTCGGCCGCGAAGGAACAACTACGCTCACGTTGACCGTCGCAGCCTTGCTAATCGTATGAGGTAGTGTGGAAGGGGAGTCCTCGTCGCCCGACTTGAGTAAGTGCCTCTTGACCCTACAAGACTTGTGAGTCCTCGATATGCAGCAAACGTCACCTCATCCGTTTGAACGTTAGCACCCTTGCCTTTGCTGTTGAAGTCGCATTCCACCTCGTGCCCCGGGAGCAACTGCGCTCGCTCATACTCGTCCGCTCTTCGCCGTCGTCCGCTCTTCGCCGTCGTACGCGGCGGCGACAGCAGCAGGTCCGTTAGTTCGTCATTTTGCATGCTAGGACTTCTCCCCTTCGCCTTGATATCGTAGCTAACAAGCCTGCTCACTCAATCCTCCGTATCCCGCATTGCCAGACCGTCATCGTTGTGAAGCTATGCGCGTTACGGCGACCACCGTTGCCCCGCCCTCCACCCCGAGGGGAATCGAAACGCCAATGGAGAGGCGAAAGAATCGAGAGAATGAAGACGGCGGCTTTTGTGAATAACGCGCCATCCTTCCACCTTAGGCGCCACCTCCACCGGTTGTCTTCTCGTGTCCGCTTCTGTTTCCTCTCGACTTTCTTTCCGCTGCCATCATCGATAGGCATTTGTTCTGTAAGTCGCCATGCGACTGTTCGTGCCAAACGACGCGGCCCGATATGTTCCGCCGTCGTCGTTATCGTCGGCTGTGATTCTCGTTTCGCCTCATACCACGCTGCTCTCGACTCGGACGAGACTAGCCGCTGACTTTGAGAATATAGCTACGCGGAGAACATGTTACCAATCGGGATTCCCTAAGTAACGGCGAGTGAACCGGGAAAGACCAAAGGCGAATCTCTCCTGCTGGGCCGGTCCTCAAGAGCTGAGGCCCAAAAGTCGAAGACACTCAATCTATTTGCCTGGTCCGATTCGGAGGACCGTCGATCGGGGTTGCCCAGAGCGTATGCCAGGCACATTCGTAGCCGGCGTCGAATGGCGGTGTTCATCGGCCCGAGAGTTGGGTTGCTTAGTAACGCGGCCCAAAGCGGGTGGCACACTCGATCCAAGGCCGATGGCAGACAATTACAACGAGGGCAAGTAGGAAAGAAATTTGTAGAGAGAGTTCAAGCGACGGTAAAGCCACCTAGAGGTAAACGGGTAGGACCACTTACCGCGATCGCGAGGGGAATCAGTCCGTTCCTTGGCGTTAAGGAGCCATCATCGGCCTCGATCTACGCATGAACTCACATGGGCGAAACGAGCCGCTCCTTCTCCGATCGGAGGCATCCGTATATCATAGCCATTGCGACGTGACGAATGTACGGTGCAAATTCAACCGCGACGAGCATTGAAGCCACAGGCATGATCCCGGGTGAAGCCGTCCACGGAGTCATATCTCGTTAGTAGTAGCAAATATTCGAACGAGGCGTTCAAAGAACAAAGATCGGTCGAGTAGAGTTTAGACTGTCCTAAGAAGAGGGTGAAAGCTTCCAAGAAGAGCGTCGGTTCCGTCGTCGTCATCGTGTGCACGGAAAAGAAGAAGGCGAAAGCGGCCAGCCTCACATCGAAAGCAAATCGGGTTAATATTCCCGAAACCGAACTATGAGAGTATCCGGCCGGCGGCAAGAACGCTATGTGGTCTTTGCGCGACCGGCTTCGAAAACGGGCGAAAAAGCGGCAGTGCATGCTAGCCCGGAGACATTACCGGTAGCACCGAAGAGTTCTCACATATTCGTAAAAGACCACACCCGTAGAACTACTCTTCCGGATATTCGGTGCCTGTAGAATGTTCTCTCGGGCATTGTCTGATGCATTTCATGTACGTAACCATTCGCAACTCAAAAGGCAGTCCGTACTAACCATCCACAGCAGGACTTCCACGGTAAGAGAAGTCTGCAAAATGGATCGATACCTTCGGACCGGACCTGACCGGGCTGATCGAGCCGTGTGTTTCGTTGCGCAACCGGGTGAACGTGTCGATCCTTGCTTGGCAGCGTGCCACCGAGTGCCGTAACATTTCTTAATGTCGGTGGTTCATGCTGGGTAATGGTGCTCGTCGGCGCGCTCATTGTTGTGGTCTTAATTTCGCCTGTGGACGTCCGCGTTTACGTGCTCGTGTCCGTCGCTGTCCGGCCAACCCATTGCTTCTTTTTCCACACATTCTCCGACATCTACGAAAGGGAGAGCGTAGAGCAGTCGGCTGCATCGATCGCCATTTTCAGCCACCCTCTCGAAGCGTTATCATTTCCGTGCGGCTGGCGATGACCTGCACGCCGTCCACCTCCTGGACGTCGACGTCCGAGCCAACTGCACCAGCTTCCGGGTCATGGGTGAGTGTACGTGTATTCGTATCTGTGTTTGTCGTTTGTCGACGGTTTTTGTATCCGTGCTCATGGCCGTGTTTGCGGCCGTGCTCGAGGATGTGTTCGTTGCCGTTCTCGTGTCTGTGCCCGTAGCCGTGGAGACTGCCTACCATTGTCGTTGTTGTGCTTGCGAGTGTCCTCTTCCTCGCAGGCTAACTTTTTTCGTTATGCTGTTCTCGTTACTGGCCCTCCTCGTGCTCGAAATCGAGCTCACACACATGTTCGACCACGGGTCGATCGCAGGCGTACAACCACACTAACGTGACCGCCTTACCCCAGGCTTTCTAAAACAAATATGAAGGGGAGAGCGTACAGCAGTCAGCTGCGACGATTGTCATTTTCCGCTGTCGACTGAAAGCTTCACCGTTTCGTGCTGCTGGTGGCAAATTGCAATCTGTACGCCACCGGCACGTCGGTGCGACAGAATCCGAGTCATGCTGTGCTTGTAGCCCTGCAGATGTCCGTGCCTGTGTTTGTGCACGTAGCCGTAACGACTGCCGTGCTCGTGATCGCAGCAAATCTGCTCGTTATCTTGCTCTCGCTCTTAGAATCCTCATGCTCGTTCTCGTGCTCATGACCGCCGCTCTCCCCCCGACCACGGGTGGGCAACGGGGAACAACCACGCTCACGGTGACCGTCGCATCTGATGCTGTCTCTGACAACTATGAAACGTGATATCTGCAGCAGACGTCTGCATCGATCACCATCTTCCGCAACCGACATGAAGCTTCGCCGTTTTCTTTCTGCTGCCTCCGGCACGTTCGTATCGTGTTCCAGCGCGTCAGCTTCGAAGTCATGGCCGATTGTGTGAGTCTAATTGCTGTGCCGATGACCGTGCTCGTGACCGTGTCCACGGCCGTAATCACGCTCTTTCTCCTATCCTTTGTCGTGGCCTTTTACCATCGTGTCCGAGCTCTTGTCCATTCTCGGGGCTGTGATCGTAGCCGTGGCAAAGGCCGTGCTGGCTCAACGATTACCTCAACGACCACGTGAAGTCTGGAGCCATCTGGCAAATGTATAATGTCAGGGATTGCTTCTAGACTTTCTTGATTCATCTGCCCCAACAACTCCATGCCTTATATTTTCAGTTTGTGCACCAGCTGAATATCATTACGTCCTCTATGTCCAGGAGGACAGCTACTATTAACCAACATATGTCTTTTTCTAATGGTATTTTACCAACTTTAATTTTCGCTACTTAACAGCCCAGTTATATAGGTACCAGAAGTAGGTCTTCATTTTAAAGTCAAAATGAAGTGTTTCTTTGCCTCCTCCTCTGGCGAAAATATCACCCTTACAGTGCTTATTGCTTCCCTCTTGCAACACTTGTTTTCGTCTCCTGCACTGGTATTAGACAATATATGTTGTTGCATCGCCCATTGTTGTTTGCGACTTTTTAATCCTATCTTTCTGTATATCATTGTCTTTCTGCGCGTGTCCTCTACAATGGTGTCAGGGGTGTTAAGAATAACTCTTCTTTCATTTCTTATTAACATGGTTCTTGCATTTTTACAATCATCCATTGACGGCGTTGCATTTTCTTGTGCTTGACGCACTGCAGCAGTGAAACCGCCAAAGCTTGGTTGTTCGTGGATGGTGTTGTTTTCAACGACTGTGTTGGCGTTAATGGTGGTTGTGGTGGCGGCATTGGTTGAATTTGAAGATTATCTGTGAAGAATCTGATCCTCTTTCCCTGCTTTTGTTGTTGCTTTGCTTGGCGTTGATTTTGTCGGTACTGGTGGTGGTGGTGATGTTGTTATGGTTGTTGCTGTTTTTAATCGTTGCTCCTTATTCTGCCGCTACAACATCTTTCCATGTTTGAAAGATTAAAGATGGGGAATTTAATTTCTCATACAATTAATTACCTTACTGTAGCTTATTCCCGTGGGATTAGAGGTTAACACATATTTCTCACAGTACTTCATCATCACATATTACCTCACAATTACAATGGGCTTACCACTAAATATAATAGTGCCAATTTACAAACCAAACCGGCACCCACTTTTTCCACATCCCGTCATCATCTACCTTCATGCCACCCACCCCACCTATAATTTCTCTATCGCACATATATAATTTCCATATCTATAATTTCACTATCTCACATAGACAGATATTCAGAAAAGTAAGCGTGTTTAAACTAAATTTCAGTAGCCATAACATTGCTTAGATTAGTGGCAATGTCTAAACTTAGTGACCGCATCCATGCTTTTTAGTCGGAGCTATTGCAATGTTCAACAAACACCCGAGCAACGTCGGGTACGCTTGCTAGTATATAAATATAATACAACTGCATATACAATCATATAAAACACGAGGAAACAGAATGGAATTCATGTGACTATTATTTTCTACGATCGTTTCAAACCATGATGCAGCGGTGCACAATTCATTTACTTCTTTTATATATATTTTGTCCTTTATATTTTCATTCATTTTAATTCACCCTATCTAATATATTAAAACAAAGATCATCTGTGTGTATATGTTTGTATGTGTGTATGTGTGTGTATGTGTGTGTGTGTGTGTGTGTGTGTGTGTGTGTATACATATGTGTATATATGTAAATACATATTTGTGCATATATAGGTGTATATGTGTACGTATATATATGTATATATACATACACATATACAAAATGAAATTTGAAATTTTTGGAAATGTATTATGTATGTCAGTACGTATGTGTGTACGCCTTCAAATTTTTTGTTTTTATTTTGTGTTTTCTTACATGAAATAGCGATATAATCCTAATCTACACCATCTGAAAATGTATTTGTTGAAAACTTTCCAGAAAGTCATGAGGAAGCAAATTTGAAGGGAGGTACACTTGTGTAGGTTTACCTGTTATTACCTGGACCACCACATAGTCAACCACAGTTACAATTTTTTAAATAATGTTTTTGATAACAAACATCTGTGGAGTCAATTAAAGTATAAATATAGAAAAATAAAATGCACAAAATTCTTTGAATATAGTTTTAGACAGATTTTTCCCCCACTTCTGCTTTAACCCTTTTCCTATCTAAAGCATTTTCTTAAGTTTGTCCTAAACGTTTATGCTTGCATTCAGACTTTTAGTTAGAAGGCATAAAACAAAAAGTGCTGAGTTAATATAAAGCTTTCCTTTTATAAAGCTCAAGTTACTTAGATTGTTGAAAAAAATAGGGAAAAGTGTATTGTATATGATGCATGGATGCCAGGGAAATATATTGTGTGTGTGTAAGTTTCAGAAACTATTTTATAGGAATTCTTAAAATTTGTGTAAACATTTTCTCGTGTTTTCAATCCAAATGATGTCCAGGTGCATAAAATAATGGTGTGGACATATCAAACATAAATCCCCGCTGCTTGCCCAAAGAAACTTTTGAATTCCTGTTTTTAACTGCAGAGATGGCAATTTTACCCAAGAAACAGCTTTTCAAAATTTAAATTTCATCCCCATTCATTCAATCTATTGTTTTTCAGTTTTGGGAGCAAATGACGAGAATCTACGTGAAAGTCGGAACATACAATTCTGAAAAAAAAAATTTTTTTTAATTCTTTTTCCACCATGATTTTCGAAATACATTTCTGATACCACCTCACTCCCATACCGACATTCTTGTTAATAAAAATGTGGAGAACAAAGCTAGGGTGGGGCACAATGAGTAATATTTACTGCATTTTTTTACTTTAAGAAAAAAAAATATATATATTACAAATGTTCACTACCTTACAAAAACTATATCAGCTAAGAAAATGACCTTTAAATGCATTAAAAATACTATACCATATTCAGAACACTATTTCAGAAAATTATCTCCGTTCTCTTTGAGCATACAAAAGACAAATTTAACTATGGCAAAATGAATGAGACAAAATAAGGTAAATTTGTCTCTTCAGTTCTCTAGAATTACATTTGTAAAAAGACTCATACACATTAATATCCATCCTTAGACATCAGAAAGATCAGAAATGCAACAAAAATTTTAAATATCTAGGTCAAATGAAAGAGGATCATTGGAAAATGGCACATAATAGGAAATTAACGAAGCTCTACTAAATCTAAAAATTCGACATAAAATATTCTCTAGCTTCTTCATGACCTGCTGAAGTGGCTCTCTTCCCAATATATTTACGCATCACGCAGTTAAAGAGAAGAAATTATTGAAATTAGTCATTATTCATTTTGCTCCAGTTTAGACATCCTTTTTTGAAAATTATCAAATTAGTGTGAGGAAAAGTTGACTTGGAATCCAACAGAGAAAAGAATATTGATTGTTAAACACCAAAAATTTTCCAGATATTTTATTAGGAACCTCAATTACAATTGGTCAAAGTTCAAGAAAAATTTTTTGAAAAAATGTACCTGTCACCTGTTTCAAACTCTCTCAACTTCAACAACACCTATGCTGACCAATTTTCACTCCCGAAGATGATGCAACGGTACAAAATGATGATGCAATACTTGCAATGTAATGATTTCAAGCAAGTAGGGATAAAATAACAAGAAATCAGAAATTACTCATTTTGCCTCACTACCTATTTTGCTCCCACTCACACACACACACACACACACACACACACACACACACACACACACTTGATATTTCGGTGGGATGGGAGTGAGAATATCTGTGCTGATGCATTCCCTATTTCTGTGGGGCTTATTCCGAAAGCATGTAAAGGGAGTGGTTTAAGAACTTGAGATTTTAGGGGAAAAAGTAATTTTCAGAGATTTGGCTGTTATTCCTAGCATGTGGAGTGACCACATTGAGGTCTCCCTTCATTTCAGCTACTGGTTTGACAAGCATGTCTGCATACGTAAATGAGCAGAGTTAAAAAGCATCTAGAAGGTAAGTATTGGGATGAGATAGTGGGGTGGATGTTCCAAAATCTGGGGTGGGATTGGAGAATTTTGTTTTTTCGGAATCGTCACCATAGTGGCTGTGTGGTAAGAAGCTTGCTTCCCAACCACATGGTTCTGGGTTCAGTCTCACTGCGTGGCACATTGGGCAAGTGTCTTCTACTATAGCCTCGGGCAGACCAAAGCCTTGTGAGTGGATTTGGTAGA
>JAOPUL010615284.1:0-10675 GCA_027564515.1 Octopus rubescens | reverse complement strand
TTTGTGTATGTGTCATATATATATATATATATCTATATATATATATATATATATATATATATATATATATGCATACACACACACACACGTCTGTTTTCCATGCTTGCATGGGGTAGGCAGTGCTTCTGGACTGGCTTTCATACTTTCATGGAAGGACATAAGTTGGAGAAGAGTTGGTGGATGTCCAATCTTGTGAAGAACCATGTACAATCCTGATCTATTGACTGTATCAAATTCCAGATGTAGGAGTTAACTTTGTTCACGACACTTTTCTTGGAGTATTCGGGTTAAATGCTTTTCCTGTATTACACAGCAATGAAATGCCTCTGTTTTGCAGTTGGGGCCTTTCTGAACTGTGCCCCACACATAGTAATTCATAGGATTACAATTGGATAAATTAGGAGACCAGAAATTGAGGCTTGTGAAGACATAGAATTTCTCCATCCACCACTTCTTTTTCCAGAGGTATGACAAGGAACCAAAACCTTGGTTTTCATGACACGTGTGACATCACCTGGATTGTAGGCAAGCCACCTGTTGTTTTGGGTGTTGTGCAACTGGTCCTGGCAGAAGTTCTTTTTATCTGAGAAGAAACAGATCATGCCCGGCTCAGCCTGTTCAGGAGCATCCTTTGCCTTTATCAAGTGGTTTTCCTTGGACTTAGTTGTCAGAATTTGTCCCTTGCACCTCTTGTACAAGTGGTAGCAAAGGCCTTCGTTCAGGGCCAGCTTCCTGGTGGTGAGTCCAAAATTCATCTCTCTTGCCAAAGCCTGGATTCCCTTGCTCAGATCTTCCATCACCTTGTTCTGCAGTTGTTGGATGAATTCCGATTTGTGGATGCAGTCAGCACTCCTTTTGTGGGGCCCCACTTTCTGCTGACCACGGCTCCATAGTCTTCATGTCACATCTTACAGCCTTTACGTTGCTCAGAGAGCATTGAGCAGCAGCAATCACGATGTTGGCATTTTGATATCTGGCAGGATTCTTCATGATACAGGTAACTCTTTTCCAACATTCAAATGGCTTCCAGTCCTCCATATCAGCTAATATTTTTTCAACTACAGCTTTATATTTATGCTCTCCATCACCATGGACTGTTCATCAATACATCAAGCTATTTCTGAAAAAAGGAGATATTAAAATTGTCAATGTTGAATATATATATATATATATATATATATATATATACATATATATATATATATATATGCAGTTGTGTATTTATGTAGTGTACATATATATTCATATAGATATGCAGATGCATACATTTTCGTGTGTGTGTGTGTGTATATATATATATATATTGAAATATGACTTAGAAGCAGCTTGCGAGATATGAACAATATTGAATGCACACATGCAAGGTGTATGTGTTTCTAGTTTATGGGTTGGCTGCAATTTTAGGCTTAAAACATATTCTCAACCATGCGCCTGGTTTAAAAAAATGCCTCATATGCCTAAATCACAACCAATCTATGAACTAGAAACACACACACCTTGCATATGTGCTTTCGATATTCTTTATATCCCATGAGCTGCTTCTAACTCATATTTGAATATTTTCCGTGATATGAAACATTGGGGCATACCAGTAGATGGTTTTTACACCAATATACATATAGTCATGGACAGTGATTTAACTTGCATCAGGTCTCGCCCCCCTGCTAGGTAGTATTGATAAGTCATAAGAATGATGAAACATCAGATGTCTACTGCTCCAGAGTGAGGCTGGTGCGAGTTACCTCGTTTGTCCATGAGAAAACTTTTATACAAAGGTTTTTTTTAAAACCAGGTGCATCATTGAGAATATGTTCTCTTAAGCCTAAATCACACCCGACCCCTGAACTATAAACACACACACACCCTGTGTATGTGCATTCAATATTGTTTTATTATATATATATATATACACACACACACACATGCCCATGTATTTACACAGAACATTATATAACGAGGGAGAAAGATGTATGTACACATGCCTATGTAAGTACCATATGTTCATGTATTTTCACTGATATTTTCCATTGGTCAGTTTTTGTGCTGCCAGTTATGTCTTTCTGTCTTCTGAACCACTCTTCTGTTGACACCCATACCTCATTCTTATCACTTTCCACTCACTCAAAATATCTATCAGCTATTATTCCCACCCTTGGGGCATTCTCTACATCACCTATACCCACCATATTCCTGCACTCACTGAAAGATCTCCTCTTCTCACACTCTATTCACGATCTTATACCCTGAAGACATGTCTGACACTTCATCATCACCACCACCACCTCTCTTTCCAGCTCCATCCCAATTACTTCCGTTCAGTTGAAAGAGGATTATATAGCCTTATAAGGGATGTGGCTACCTCGTGAATGCTGGTGCCATGACAAAAGCACACAGTATGCTTTAGAAAGTGGTTGGTATTAGATAGGGTATTGAGACATTGGAAAAAACTGGAGCATGACATCGTCCTCTGCTTAATCAAATCCTATCAAACTGTCCAATGTATTGCAACAAGGAATATTTGATGATGATGCTTTTGTGTGTATATAGGTGCAGGCTTGGCTTTATATTTAAGAAGTTTGCATCCCAATGACACAGTTTTAGGTTCTGCTCCACTGTGGCCCATTTATTTGTGTGTGTATTAGTGGCAGAAGCAGCTTTTGTAATGAATATGAATTAGGGCATCCAACCTATCTTGCAATTGTTGTTTATAACACTAAGGTCTCTGGTAAATGCCCCAAGAAATCATCTTGTGCTGTTTGGCTGACTGCTGCTGACGAGCCAAAAATATAGTGAAATCACGTGATACACACAGTGCCATCAGCTGATGCTGACAAAATATCAACTGATAATGTGTTTTTTTAGCATTTGTTGTCCACATGTAATGATTTCTCAGGATGTTTACTACAGTCCTCAGCATCATCCTCCTTTACCGTCCATTTTCCATGCTGGCATGGGTTGGAAGGTGTTATAAACACAGCCAATTTATATTGGAGGTGCTAAGTAGTATATATATAATATATACATGTCTCAGTGTGTATATATATATATATATATATATATAGTAATATTTATCTCCCATTAAAAGTGGAGGTTGCTTTAGAACACAGAATATTGTGTTATTCACCCCGAAAGAACTTTTCGTATGGGCTTCTCTTGCATATAAGCACAGTATTGTGTTCTGACACAACATCCACTTTTAGCGAGAGATAAATATTACCATTTGGTATTAGTACTGCTTCTGTCGCTATTATACACACACACACACACACACACACACACACACACACACACAATAAAGGCATGTGGTCAAATGGTTAGTGTGTTGCAATCATGGTTTCGATTCCTGGATGGTTGGGTTAGGGTTAGTTTTTGTTCTTGAGCAAAATATTTCATTTCATGGTGTTCCAGCTATAGATCAGTAATCTTGTGACAGACTGGCATTCAGGGTAAATGATGTGGTCTCCATCAGTTACACACTATAAAAACCGAGTCATGCATCTTAGGACTTAATATATGTGCATATATATATTATACACGTATATATGTGCATATAATATACATATGTATATAAGCATGTTTGTATATGTTCATACATCTATACACATACATAGGCATGTGTGTGAGTATATATATATATACACACATTTCCATACATTTATACATCTATATGCACTTATAAGTATGTGTCTGTGTGTATATACACAGGCATACATATATACAGGTATATATTTATGTATTTAAATATATAAATAAATATATGCAGTTTATATATGTTTACATGTATATGTGTGTATATACTTATTTATATATGTAGAAAGAAATATAAATCTATGTGTATTTTTATATGCATGTGTATATGAGTGCATACGTTTGTATGTCTTTACACAACACTTATGAATATTTTTTTTTTATTTTTTTCTTCTTCTTAGCATTTCTTTGGACACCAAAGACTTGGCACCTGTATTACCTTTATTCTGTTCTCTTGTTTGTTTTTCTTGTATGTTTTCTTTTTTCTAATTTCAGATTTTGTATTCTTCCAATTTGATGTATTTCAAGAATACTTTCTCACCCATTGTACTTTAGTTTCATTTCCAGTTTTTGAAATAGTGGAGTTTTACAATTTTCCCATGTATATGTAATGAATGTGTGTGTGTGTGTGTGTGTGTGTGTGTGTGTGTGTGTGTGTGTGTGTGTGTACACGTGTGCATATATATATATAAATCTCTGTTGATTCACCAGAAGCAATAAATGACAGGACTCAATACACATGTAGAGTATTCTTTAATCCATTATAACTTTGCCTTTCATCCTTTTGAAGGGTCGATGAAATAAATATCAGTCAAGTACTGGGTTTGATGTAATTCACTGCCCCCCCCCCCAATTTCAGGTCTTGTATGTATAGTAGAAAGGATTGTCATTATTATTATTATTATTATTATTACAATAAGTGAAGGTGTGTGGCTTAGTGGTTAAGGTTATTCAGCTCAGGATTGTAAGGCCATAAGCTTCATGCCCAGCGGTGCACTGTGTCCTTGAGCAAGACACTTTATTTCATGTTGCTCCAGTCCAGTCAGCTGGCAAAAATGAGTTCTACCTGTAATTGAAAGGGGCCAACCTTGTTACATTCTGTGTCACGCTGAATCTCCCTCAGAACTACATTAAGGGTACATGTGTCTGTGGAGTACTCAGCCACTTGCACGTTAATTTCATGATTTAATTATGTTAATTTGTGCTTCTTGTGCTAAACCTCATTATGATTGGTTTTGTATTTCATCCTTCTAGACTGATGAAATAAGTACCAGTCATATGCTGGGGTCAATTTAACCCATCTTCAAAATTGTTCGTCTTCTCATGTTTCAAATGATTATTATTAACATCAGCATCAAATGTCGCTGAGGTCGACTTTGCCTTTCATCCTTTCAGGGTCGATTGAATAGACTATCCTCATCCCCGAAAATTTCAGGCCTTTGTGCCCAATATAGAAAGGATTATTAAGACCAGCATCATCATCATTCTGGCTCCTGTTTGGTTCCCTTTCTTTTCTGACTTTCAAATCTGGCATTGACTTTGCATTTTTCACTCTTTTTGGGTTAACAACATCCATTTAACTATCAATGGTTAATCTAACCAATTAGTTCATACTAAAAGTGTTTTGGCTATCTTTCGTTTATAGCAGCAGATACAACACTTTTTGATCAGCTGATTGTTCGTTAATGTCCTGAAATTTTTTTTATTTATTTACTTTTGTTCGCATGATGTAAAAAGCGACGTTTGCTTTGAACTCAGAGTAGAAACTGAAAGCTGTATGTAGTTATGTGTGTATGTGTACATGGAAGCTAGTGTGTGCGTGCACACCTTGTTCAGCTATATGTATTTGTAGTCAGTCACACACAAACACACGTACATCCATTATCTTTCATATACACGTACATACATATGCATACACCTGTTTTGTGTGTGTGAGAGAGAGGGGGGGGAAGAGACGCCACCGTCTACACGTCATGAAAACGAAAATAACTAAAAAGTGATTACGAACATTACCGAAGATTTGCTGCTATAAACGAAAGAACACCAGTGTTTTATAATGTGACTACATTAGAAATCATTAGTGAGATTTTAAAAGAAATGAAAAAAATAAACGTTAGAGTTGCTCTGATAAGTTGTCAGTTGAAATTTTGTTTTCCAGTGTCAATTTTTGCTGCCATCATTTGTAATAATAAATAAACTCTGTACCAATAAAACACTGACTGCTTCAGTACAGTGGCTTATTACCTTGTTTCAAGATGTGATATTATCATAATAATAATAATTATCATTCATAAATAGGCATGGAGGTATGTTTTAATCGAATAATTATCAGCAGTGTTGACGTTTACGGCTTTGCCGAAATGATGGTTGACTTGTAGAGTCAGGGGAGGTAATTTGTGATGATTTTTCTCAAGTTGATCTTTAACTTTGTCTAAGCCAACATTTACTAAGGCTATGCTGAGGCATCCATCTCATCTAACATCTCTCTGTTTTTCTAATGCTGCACTCAGAAATTTTGGCTGCAAGCTTCTTTTTTTTTTTTTTTCTTTGTTCCTGAAATTTCTTTTATAAAAACAATTTTACAATTCCATCTATTCTGATAGAGAAGAGTACGTATAAGAGTAAAAACTACAAAAGAAGATCAAATTTACATAAATGAATACAAATAGCATTCTTAATTCAAACATCATAGGTGTATTATTTAACTTTACTTTTAGAAGTTAATCATTATCACCATTTAATGTCTGTACTCTGTGCTGGCATGGGTGGAACAGTTTAACAAGGGTTTGACTATCCTGTGGGCTGCTTGGCCTCTAATCTGGTTTGGCAGGGTTTCTATGGTTGGATGCCCTTTCTAACTGCAACCACTTTACACTGTGTACTGGGGGCCTTTTTCTTTTCTTTTCTTTTTTTCCTCTTCCATGATACCTACCTTAAAGAAGTCACCAACTAACTCGCAACTAACAGCCCTATTAGTTATGGTGCCATCTTCATAAACTGCACATATCTATTTTGCGTTTTGTACAACAAATTTTCCTTTACGGAAAGAAATGAGCATCAAATGACAAATGTATCTCAGTTTCCTCCATTTTCACTTTTGACACAAAAACAGTAGAAATAAACTATCCACATAAAAATCACATACAAAGACATGTTGAAATATCTCTTTTAAAAAACTAATATATATATATGTGTGTGTGTGTGTCATGTTTCTCTCACATGAGAAACGAAATCATGTCTTTACCGCCATAGATTGAAAAACGAAATGAAATGTTGTTTCAACCGAATGTGTGTATAGGGTCTAGGTATAGCTGTATGGTTTGAACCACATGGTTTCGGGTTCTGTCCCACTGCGTGGCTCCATAGGCAAGTGTCTTCTAGTATGACTTAGGCCAGAGGTGGGGAACCTTTTCTTGTTGTAAGGCTGCATTTGGGGAACCTTTTCATGTTGGAAGGCCGCATTTAGTTGTAATCTGATAAGGCTGCATTCAAGAAACTTCAATTAGATAGATATTTATAAAATAATGAATAGATTTTAAAGAATATCTAACTACTGTGTACTAATTAACTTCCAAAAATGAAAAACAAATGTTAATTCTAAAGTTAACTAACCTTTTAATGACTTAAATGATTTGTTCTGAAAATTTTGGATTCATTCAAAAGGCCACAAAGAATGACCTAAAAGGCCGCTGGTTCCCCACACTGGCTTAGGCTGACCAAAGCCTAGTGCATGGATCTGGTCGACAGAAACTGAAAGTAGTTTGTCGTATATAAGTTTATGTGTGTGTTACTATCTTTTTGCTTGACTTCCCATGATAGTTGTAAAGGAGTGTCATCGTGGTGCAAGTGTTGCCTTTTGTTTCCATTCTTGCGGGGAAACAACCCCACAACACATTTTACCTGACCCATGCGCACGTGAACAATTGGACGTTAAAAGAATGATGATAATGATATATGGCATGACTGCGTGAGTAAGAAGTTCTATTGTGTGGTATTCTTGGATAATTGTCTTCCAAAGTCTTTTGGGCCAACCAAAGCCTTCTGAGTGGATTTGGTTGACAGAAACTGAAAGAAGCCCCATTATACATATGTATCTCTTTGTGTCTCCTTGTATTGCTATCACCGTCACAAAATCGTAACTACAAATCAACACAGCTCAATGTGTGCGTGAATGCGTGCATATGTGACAAACGACCGGGCACCAAACTGGATAGGTTACAACATTTAGGGTCATTTCTTTTTAGTTCTGAATTGAAATATTGATGGAAACATCTAATTAGTACCAACAAAATGAGTACCAGTCATGTATTGGGGTAATTTCTATTGATTATATTTCTCTTGCATAATTCCTTAACACTTTCATCTTCTGTCACTGGCAAAAAAAAGTAAAAGTGGAAATATATCCAGTTCTCTTCTGCAGCAATTAAAGTGTCAAATTGTAGGTACGACCATTTCTGGTCTGCAATCTCAAAGTTCATATTGAGCTATATTTTATCTTTACCTACCATAGAGTACATTTTGTCTACTATAGCGTATATTACAGCATGGTAGACACCGCATCATGGAAGACACACCCTGATTTGGGAAATATAATTCCAGGAAATTTTTTTTTATAATTACCAAAGCCCAAGTCATTTGATCGGTCAGTGTCCACTGAGCATGCACTAAATGCCTATTGTCAGACAAAATTAGAGAGCAAATTAGCGGATTGCTCATACTCGCCATTGAGTGAAATCACCTACCTGGAGGTTTGCTTCTGAGTATAATTGTTGTACATAACTATCTGCTTAAACTGCTCTGCGATTTTCAACTACTATCATGAAAGATGCATGGTAACTTTCAAGGTATTTTTTTTTACATGCCTCAACATAGTTTACTCATTTTGTCAACCCAAGAAACGGTTAACATCTATATTCATCCCAGAATATTACGTGTATATTCGTGTATGTGCATGCTCAGCAGGAAGCACACAAGCAGTGCACACAACTGTAATACTTGGCGAGGTCAGAGTTATTTTCATCATAGATTAACAAGAACATTCAATTGGTTCAACATGTAATCCAGTAATCCATGCTTGTAGTCAATTAGTTGACAACTTAAAGTGGCTCCCTACAAGAGCTTGACCAGTAAGGGGCCTGATTGATTTCCAGGGACACAAACAGATATGTTAATGACTGTATCAAGCTGAATAATTTAAGGAAAGGAAGAGTACGATCGACAGGTTGAAAAAAAAAGACCCAGTTCATAAAATTTTCATAACGATTGATGTTTAAACTTATCTTGTTTCACTCATTAGATTGCGACCATGCTGGGGCACCACCTTGAATTTTTAGTCAAATGAATCGACTGCTGTACTTATATTTATTTTTTAAAGCCTGGTACTTATTCTCTCAGTCTATTTTGCTGAACTGCTAAGTTACAGGGATATAAACACACCTACACCAGTTATCAGGCGGTGAAGGGGGTACACATGCACACACACACATATATATGACCGGCTTCTTTCAGTTTCCATCTACCAAATCCACTGACAAGGCTTTGGTTAGCCAGAGGCTATAGCAGAAGACACTTGCCCAAGGTGCCATGCACCAGAACCGTACCCTGAACCTTGTGGTTGGGAAAAAAACTTCTTTTACATAAATACACACACACACATACATGCGATGGGCATTGAAACAATTTCCACCAACCAAATTCACTCACAAGGCATTGGTCAGCCTGGGGATATAGTAGAAGCCTAATGTGCCACACAGTGGGATTGAACCGAAAACTACGTGGTTCCAATGCAAGCTTCTTAACCACACACCCATGCCTGCGTCTATGAATTATGAAGGTTTTTGCTAATCTTAACATTAAATTACCTTTCTCCCACATTGCGACCTTTCCTTGAATTTGAAACCATCACACATTGCTTAAGAGCATTGACACCATTTATTCAGTAAGAGTCATTTCCCTTCACTACTGATTCCTCAGAGGCTGCCTCGTGTGTAGATATGATGACAAGGTATTTAGATCCTTCACACAGATAACCATTCAATAATTGTAATATTGACAGCATGTGTATGTATATTACGTTTGTGTGTTTATTTTGCAAGATTCATGACGTGAAATCGTGTGTTGAAGCAGATATTGTTATATTTGGGGAGGGATGGGGTCATATTGGCCAAAATATGACCATCCACAAATATAACTATATATATATAGGCGCAGGCGTGGCTGTGTGGTAAGTTTATTTCATAGCCACATGGTTCTGGGTTCAGTCCTACTGCGTCACATCATGAGTAAGTGTGTTCTATGGCCTCGGGCCAACCAAAGCCTTGTGAGTGGATTTGGTAGACGGAAACAGAAAGAAACCCAACGTATATATATATATATATATATGTGTGTATATATATATATGTGTGTATATATATATATGTGTGTGTGTGTATGTATATATATGTGTGTGTATATGTATGTATATATATGTGTGTGTGTGTGTATATATGTATGTATATGTGTGTGTATATGTATGTATATATATGTGTGTGTGTGTATATGTATGTATATATATGTGTGTGTGTGTATATATATATATACGTATGTATGTGTATGTATGTATGTGTATATATATATGTGTATATGTACGTGTGTATGTGTATGTATATATATGTATGTGTATATATATGTATGTGTATGTATATATATGTATGTGTATATATATATATGTGTATATGTACGTGTGTATGTATATATGTATGTATATATATACGTGTGTGTATATATATACGTATGTATATATACATGTGTATATATATACGTATGTATATATACATGTGTATATATATGTATGTGTATATATATACGTATGTGTATATATATACGTGTGTATATATATACGTATGTATATTTGTATGTGTATGTGTATGTATATACGTATGTATGTATGTATGTATGTCTATATATATGTATGTGTGTATATATATACGTATGTATATATATGTGTTTGTGTATATATATATACGTATGTATGTGTGTATATATATATATACGTATGTATATGTATGTGTGTATATATATATATACGTATGTATATGTATGTGTGTATATATATATATACGTATGTATATTTGTGTGTATATATATATATATATAATTATGTATATGT
>JAOPUL010614358.1:0-18675 GCA_027564515.1 Octopus rubescens | reverse complement strand
CGGTTTCGTCGCTCTGCGCGCATCTCGGACAAGCCCGTCTGACAGCACATCCGTGCCTGTAGAGTTTATCTCGAACCTGTAGCGCCCCCCGGTAGCACTGCCAGGCCAAGGACATCTGGAAATTATCCATAATAGTTCCCGACCGGAAAGTCCTCCGGAACAGTTCGTTTTCATCGATGCACAACCTTCCCGAGAACGTCGTTACACTTTCCCACCTCTAATCCTCAATAAATTGTTAAAGCAGGACATCCACCGATCCCATTGCCTGTCTACTGGTGGTTTGTGAGTGCCTGATGACATTAGTTGCCAGCGTCCAGTCCCGGTCTTTTCTTCACCTAGGACTGCAGCTTCGTCAAAGAGACGAGCTGCGGAAAGACGTGCCTCACAAACGGAGCCCATACACGCTCATCGTCCAGAAATCAAAAGCCACGGCATGCCCAATTCGCCACTCAGTGCTGGCAGCAGGCTGACCGCCTGACCATTGTAACGTGTCCCTTCCACAAGAAATGAAATAAGAGACGCTCCAACCGAGGCAAGGCACGATGGTCAGGCGATAAATAACGCAGGCGAGGTAAGCATTCGCCTCTTAAAACTGGTCCGAAACCGACCACTTTTAAAACTGCTTCTAAGTGGCGATGGTCGACTCTATCGAATGCTTTGGATTGATCCAAATTAACCAGAGCCCCACCGAAGCTAGCTTTAGTTTCAGCCCTCTGATGTATCGCATAAGGTGGAGATTGTCGTGGATAGACCTGTTCGGAATTGCGCACATTTGCGCTTCCCCGACCAAACTACTGACCAGCGTCAACCTTTTCGTTAACACCTTGGCCGATATCTTAAACTCTGTGTTTAACAGTTATGGGCCTAAAATTCCCAACCAAGCACGTCCCACTTGTCGGCGTTCTTTCTCAGCAGCGTTACCACACCCCGGCTAGGAATTCTCGTTCTGCTGCCAGTTAAGATAGACGTCTGCCAAGAGGCCGCCAAACAATTCTAGCATGAACTCATAGAAGTCATAGTGCAGACCATCTAAGCCAGGTTATTTGCGACTTGTGCCGTCGCTCATCACCTCCCGTATTTCAGCGGCCATTACCGGCTTTTCGCAGAACCCCGCGTTCGCTGCCGGGAGCTGCGGCAATCCGTCCAGGTACGAACTAAAGTCTACTACTGACGTCGACCCATTGCCCTCCCCAAAACAGCCGCTAGAAAGCCGCACATTCCCTGCATCAGCTCGCTGTGGCTCTTGCGAACGACTGAAGTTGATGAGGGTTCTGTACTCAATTGTGCGTGTTGCTCTTATTTCTGCTTTTGGTGCTTTCTTTTGTGGTTGAATGTGTGTGCATTATTGTTGGGATTTTGGTCTGTCTGTTGTTGTTAGTATAGTTGATGGATTGTAAACCGGTGGATTTTCCTCGTCCTTGAACTTAGCTTTTAACTTATGACGGCCTTAGTTTAAAAAGTCTTTTTTCTTTTTTTACGGATTCGATTTCTCATCATCGCACGATAAGATTTCCGAATCGTCAGTGTCAGAGGTAAATCCCGTATCTGTGTCATCTGTTACTGCAATGATTATTGTTGAGCTTTTGGTTTTCTTGTGGTGGTAGTTCCATTTTGTTGGCAGAGGAGGCTGTCAGCTCAGTAGGCCACCTCTTTTACCGGTTGTTCCCCTTTAGTAATCGTTTACTTCCATTCTTCTGTCTTTTTTTTTTTTTTTTTCAAGCTTATACAGCAACACAATTTGCTACAGAGGAACTTTTTGCAACGGATAGTAGCATCGGCTCCCACCCCTATCCTGGGTCGGGTTACACCATTTGGTTTCTTTCATCAGTTCTATATCCATTCTGATCCTCGTCCAAAAAGCTTTTTCATTCTGCTGTTTCTCCCCTTAAGTTTGTCCAGCTTCGAATATTGGTACTTACAAACCTGCCATAACATTTCTCGTTAGGTGAGTATGGTGGAAGCATTGTTGTGAGTAATGGCGACGACAGCAGATATTCAGGCGGAAACCTTCAGTAGTCAATATCTGGAAGTCCCTTTATTTTCCCCGTCTTTTGTTGTGGGTGAGCATAAATTCTATAGTTTACATTCGCTTACTAACTCTGACAAATGACCTTATTACTGGACTGTTATATCTGTTAATAAGCGTATGTCATCGAACAATGGACAATTTTTCTTCATCCGATATCTTTTAACATTTAAGATGGCTGCTGTAAAACTATAGTTGCATCGTGGAAGTCACGATTTTTTAGCTGTGTAAAACACTATTAGCATAGTTATAGCTGCTTAGCTTTAATGCCACATATTTCGTGCGTGGTTTCAAGTATTCTTCATACCGCTATGTCTTTGTCATCAACCAGTTTACTGCAACTATTTTGAAACCTTGTTGTGTGTAAATGTTTTTTTCGGACATAATGTACACATCGCTGTGTAAGCATTTCATTTAGCCTCTTGACAAAGAGTTGCCATTAATGGTTCTGGTTCTATTCCTTTGTTTTCAATCTTGTACAGAAACCCCAGTAATTTGCCCTTGCCAACTTTGTGCAACAGAGTAGTAACCCTATAGAATTTTCTCATTCAGTTTGCTGTGGGTGAGCATCAATTATGAGCTCTTAGTAGTTTTGAACCTTGCCCCATACCTCTGGGTTGGCCACTGTCCGTTTTACAACACGACTTTACATGTAGTGATATTAAGAACCTGCAAATAGTTGTTTCGTAGCTCTGTCTTACTCAGAGATAGCAAGGAACTGTGGAAGCAATTTGTCACGGGTTTCCCAAGTATCCACCAAACAGCCCTTTCAGCATTTTTCAGTTTGAGCTGACCTAAGATATTCATCGGTTCATATTTATGCTTTATACGTCAAATAAACTTAGAAAGTTTTCGTACATTTCATTTAACGTCTGACGGATTGTAGGCTACAAACTCATTTTACAAAACGTTTTTTGTATGGAGTACAGGAGGTTTAAATATACGCAATTTGTGAATGGTTTTTAACTCTGGTTTTGTTGGGTTGTCTTCCCTTTATTCCCTCAAACGGTTCAATACAATTGTTGCTTTGATAAATCGGTATTTTTTTTTTTCACTGTACCAAAGTTTTTAACATTGTATTTGCTTTCATTTGTGTTGGTCGTTAGCCCTTCCCTCCCTGGGTCTAGGTGAGAATACAACCGTGGTTTTTACCGTTACCTTTTTCGGTTTTGTTTGGTGTTTTTTGCCTCATCACACCAGATAACGTCTTTTAAATATTTTTCAATTTGTTCTCCTATGACAAATGAAGTTACATTTTTGTCGTTGGTATTTCTACCCGCTTCCTGCTCACGCTGACAAGTTGCTTCTATTCCTTCGTCTGCTTCCCTACATATCCCCCAGGAAAATTTTAAAACCTTTTTTCCGCTTTAGATACCCCAACACATTCCAGTCCCTTATGACAAATTTCTTCCATTTTATTGTTGCTGCCTCTTAGTTTCACTTTGTATTGTCCAGGAAACTTAAGCTTGGTTTCCGTTTGAGATACTTCACCCGATTCCAGTCCCCTTTTTTTTACCGTTTATAAGTCTCTATGAAACGGTTATAACGTCGCGTTCGCAAATGAGAACTCTTCACCATTATGTAAATGTTTTTTACATATCTTTTATCGCTGCTGTTTAACTTCAGTTAATAATAAACTCTGTCGTCGGCGGTGCTGCGACTGTTTATTTGTGTGTTGCTTTCTTCGCTAGACATTGGAGTGTCTGGCAGTGATCGTTTTCCTTCAACCCTGCCTTTTTTACTGATGGTGGAAGAGAGAATAGTTTTCCTACTGCTGTTAGTAGGATGGCGACGTCGATGGAAATGTCACGGCGTAAAGTTCTCCCGTGAAAGTCTGGCAAATGACCTTATTACTGGGCTCCTCTCCATTCAGTATATTCCACGTTTAAGGTGACTGTTGTAAAACTACAATTGCCTCATGGAATAAACATGTTTAGCTACATGAAATACCCTATTAGCTTAGTTATCATCTCCTAGTTGTAATTCTGCATATCTTGTGTTAAATATTTTCAACATATCGCCATGCCCTTATCACCGACAATTTTACGAATGTTCGCGATAAAAATATTTACAAAGATATGTTTCAGACCTTGTGTATATTTCCATCTGTAAAAATGGGTTTCGCCTCTTGGCACCGAGGTGCATTTAATTACTCTTTGCTTCCATTCTTCTGTCCCTTTACAACTTTGGACACGAACCCAGTAATTTGCTACGGTGAACTTTGTCCAACAGATCGTATCAGCCTCCACCGGTATTCTGTATCGGAATACAAACATTGCAAACATCATTGGTGTCATCAGTTCTATATCCATTCTTATCATCATCCATGCGCTTTTTGGATCTTTGAACTTTGCTTCATCACGGCCATCTCTCACGTTTACATAAATACCCAACATTTTTCACTCCTGAACAGTTTGGCAATTCAATTGACCAGTTTTAGTCTCATTAACAGTAAATGTGTTTAAGCCCCGACTTTTCTTTCTAGACCGTGAGGTAAGGGACCAAAACCTGTCCGCTTTAGAAATGTTCCTGTCTACATCCTTCCTACAGCCAGAGTCCCTAACACACAGTTGCTAAATCCAGTAATACGAGCAAAGACGATATCTTACAACACATGCAGAAAGTCATCCGCCAACCAGATGGCTTTTATTCACTGCTTGAACTCTTGCAAGCGGGACCGAATCATAAAATGTGTTCTTTGATCATTGCACAAATAGAAATCTCTCTCGGCCAAATGCTGCTTCTTGCTCTCATCTATATTCTTTCAGACGATTCTCTGAAAATATGTATTAGTGTCGTGTAGCAACAAGGGTGTTGATTTGCAACGAGACCCAAACCAAAGAAATAACAGCAACCCATTGATCCACTGTTAACTCTTGTTGTCGGGACAAATTCTTCAAAGTGCCAATTACCGACACTGAATTATAAATTGAAAACCCATACCTTTGTGGCCTGTTTCTACCAGTTACAGCTCTTTCAAAGATTTTGTCACTTTGAGGCATTCCAGAATTTTACTTTGAACGTTCATATATCTGTAAGAACCAGTTCTTTCTGATGGCGTTTTTTCTTTCACCCATAAAACCTCACCGCACAGCCTTTTTGGGGCCTCGCTTTATTCTCCGAAACTAATATCGGTTCCCTGTATTTGTTAGTTTCGCAGATGAGAAAATTCTTCTCCATTATGCTAATATTGTTGTTGACATTGCATTAGTTGTCATTTTCATTGGTGGAAGTCACTACATTCAATAAATTCTTGGTTGCTTGTAACTCTGCTGCTCTGGTTGATCGTGAGTTGAAGTCTGGGGTGTCACATATGGGTTGGTGCCAACAATCCTGCAATAATATTCTTCGTTAGATGACATCGTTGTTGGTGTTATAGCGATGTCTTTAGGTATTCCAGTGAAGACATTTAGCTATGTGACCACAATCTTTAGGTGCAACCAGCGCCTGGACCATCCATGATCCCACCCCCTCTTATTTGTTGTGGGCTAGTATAAGTTCTAGGACATCCTGATTTTTTTAACCTACCCATTAATACGGGATGGTCACTGTCAATTTTACAACACGATCTCCCATGTAAAGTTGTCTCATCATGGGTGTACATTTTTTCGCTAGTATCTCTACCCGCTTCCTTCTGACGGTGCCAAGTTGCTTCCACATTTCCTTGCTGTCTCAGTTTCGTTACGTATCCTCCAGGAACCTTTTTGAAGCTTTTTTTTTTTCCAAAGATATTTTTTGTTCCTTTTGATTTATACCTCTCTCTGAAACGTTTTCGGCTTTCTATATTTTTGGGGGCCGACATGGCGCCACGTCACACAATGGCACTTATAATCTTATTCATAGCTTCATTTTATCTAGCGCAAATGAAGTTCCAGGTATTTGTAGCGTTCACGAATGACAATTCTTCACCATTTTTGCTATTATTGTTTTTAACATTTGATATCTTTGGTGTTCGTTGTTGGCGGTGCTGCTTTTATTTTTGCTTTCGTTGCTAGTTCGGTGTGTTTCGCTGGGGCTGGTGTCTGCAGACCCGCCTTTATATTCATTGGTAGTGTATACACTGCTGTTAGTATGATGGCGACCTCGCTGGAACACTCCGCGGCTTACGTTCTCTTGAGAAAGAACGTCTGACAAATGAGCTTATTACTGGTCTGCTATATCTGTTAATAAAATCACTAAGATTGTCAATACGCTGTTTATTTTAGCCCCATATCTTTCATATATAAGATGGCTACCGTAAAACTACAATTGCATCGTGGAAGATGCGTTTTTAGCTACGTGAAACACTGATATTATCTTAGTCTGAGATGCAATATTGCATATTTGAGGTTACATGTTTTTCATATCACTAAGCTGCAATAAAACTATCGTGACAAGAGCAGTTTCAAAGTTAAAGCCTAGTAAAATTATTATTACAAACATTTGCTGTATAGATTGATTTTTAACCACTTGACTCCGGGTTAACTTTTAGTCTGTTTACGACCTTGTACAACACCCAATATCTTGCTATTGAGAACTCTGTCCAATTGATTATAGTATCTGAGCCCCACCAGTGTCCTGGGTCGGGATACAAACATCATCGATATCTTTTTATCAGTTTTAGATTCCTTCTAATCATCATCCATATACTTAGTGGATCCGCGATCATTATTGATCTCGGCCATCGATCACGTCTATATAAACTCGCCAATATCCTCCACTCTTGAGCATTATGGTGTTTCAATTCAGCTGATTAGTTTTAGTCTAGCTAAACCTGGTAGTAAATGAGTTTAAACCCTGATTTCTCTTTTTCTAGACATCTTTGAAGTGACCAAAACCTATCCTTCTAGAAATATCTTTTTTACATACATACTATTATTGTTTGTACACGTGTTGCTTTCTTTGCTAGTTCGGTGTGTCTGGCAGTTTCTGTGACTGCAAACCCCACCTTTTATACTTGATGGTAGGAAGAGGGTAGTTTTCATACTGCTGTTAGGATGGCGACGTCGGTGAACACTCCGTGATTCTCGTTTTATGAGTCTATCACTAGACTGCTAGATCTCTTATTAAAAGCATTATGATAAGCAATAGGCAGTTTATCATCATCCGATGTTATTCACATTTAAGATGGCTATTGTAAAACTATAGTTGTATCATGGAATAAACGTTTTTGTTTTTCTTTAGACACATAAAATACAATCTGATGTTAGCTTATGGTTTCTTAACTGTAATGCCGTATAATTCGTGATGTCAAATTTTCTTAGCATCACTAATGGCTCTTATGGCGACAGTTTTACTGCAGAGGCTTGAAACTTTTTTTCTGGTGACTATTTTGTCACAGACTTTACCTTTACATACAGATTTCGTTTCGCCTCTTGACACCGGGTTTCCTGTTAGTCCCGCCTTGATTCCATTAATTCTGCCTGTTTACAACCTTGTAAAAATTTTTAAAAAAAGATAAAATTAAGTTACTAAGAACTTTCTCCAACTGATAGTATTATCAATATCCCTTATCCTCTGTCGGGATACAAACATTACAAACATAATCGGTGCCTTTTTTTTAATTAGTTATATATCCATTCTTATCACCATCCATGTTAATATTGGATCTTTGGTCTTGATCAAGTTTATCTACATAATTACCCACCTCATCACTATGCTATTTCAAAGTAGCTGACTAGTTTTAGTCACATTAACTCCGGCATTAAATTTAGTACACTCTCTCTAAAGAGAAAAAAAAAGGTGTACCAAGTGACCAAAACTTTAACCTTTTAGAAATCTTTTATTTTTTTATTTTACATCCTTCCCACAACCAGAACCCGTAACTCCCAAATTCCATTTATTGGTGCACGCACGCACGCGCGCGCGCAATACATTGATACAAGCAAAGATAACTTTAAAACACCTGAAGAAAAACCAGCCACCAACGAGATGGATTTTATGTACTGTTGGAACTCTTGAAAGCCGGACCGAATCATAAAATGTTTTCTTTGATTATTGAACAAACTTCCTAGCAATATATATTCCCCCCCCCCAACACCGTTGCACATTCTCCCGCAAGCTGTGAAAATAAATATTAGTTGACTCTACCCTGGGTCAACATATGAATCGAACACCTTATCACTACTCCTGGAAGTTGTTGGTTACCCTCACTGATATCAGTATCACAATCCAATATTACTTTCACTTTCCTAACCTCCGTGTCTGCCAAAAATCTTTCAGAATGCAATGAAATGTCCACAGAATCTGTTGAGAGATTCCATCATTCACTGTTTGTTGCACTTTCACTGGAAATAAATATTGACTCATTGTTGAGTCTCACCTGTGAATTAACACCTGTTGATACTAATGAAGGGGACAAGGCTGAATTTCAGTAATTGCACCAATCTTTTACTAACTCCAGTTCTCAGATTATGCAATGCAGGAAGACAAAATAAATGTAGGTTTTTCAACCGGATTTCAACCATTGTTTCAACTTATTCCATATAAAAGTATTTTGGTTACTATTGCAACATACTTGTTAACACGTTCATTGCCACCGATAAAGGTATTCCAGCAATAGTCCAGAGATTTGCTTCTTGATGTAAAAAAACAAAAACGCTGTTCTTAGCAATAAATATTAAAATATTTTGTAAGATTTTTACCAGGATTTCAACCACCGATGTTACAACTTGCTCTAAGGAAGAAAAGTGGTTGACATTGTGACTTACCTGTAAATTAAAACACTTTGTTGCCATTCATGAAGTTGAGTCTCTTAGAAATAAGTTTAGTAATTGATCCTTCATGTAAAAATGTTATTGACAATGAATATAAACAAATATTCTGTAAAATTTTCAATCGGATGTCTTAAAATGTATACTGGACAACCCATTCTACCGTATAGAGAAGAGAAAATCAGGATGGTCAGCTTGAACATTCATCATAGATCGATCAGAACTCTCTTGGAGATATTACAATTTGCTCTATAGAAAAAACCCCTGATATTACAATTTGCTCTATGAAAAAAAACTGATATAACAATTTGCTCTATAGAAAAAAACTGATATTACAAAAAACTGATATTGCAAAAAAAACCTGATATTACACAAAAAAACTGATATAATAAAATAAATGATATTACCGAAGACTGATATTGCAAAAAAACTGGTATTGCAAAAAAAAAACTGGTATTGCAAAAAAAACTGGTATTGCAAAAAAAAAACTGGTATTGCAAAAAAAAACTGGTATTGCAAAAAAAAAATTGGTATTGCAAAAAAAAATGGTATTGTAAAAAACTGATATTGCAAAAAAAACTGATATTACAAAAAAAATGATATATTACAATTTGCTCTATAGAAGAAAAAAAATTGGCTGATATTGTGACTAACCTGTACGCTAATACAAATATTGCCGTTCACGAAGGTGACAACTTCTGCTCGGTAATAAATCTGGTGATTGCACCAAATGTCAAGCAAACCTTGATGAAATTTAAAATAAAAAAAGACACTGTCTACTTTCATTGCTAAGAACAAACTCATAAAAGAGTTTCATCCGATATTACCCCATCAATGTTACGACACATTAAACACTGTTTTGACACCGACCAAAGAACTTTTCTTACGGAGGGTCCAAACTGTTAGATTTGTTCCTGGAAACGATGCAGAACCTTTTGGTTGTTGTTACTGAAAACTAAATATTCTCCAGGTACATTAAAAGAAACACCTGCAAGGTTCAACTATATTCACATTCAGTTGGTCCACCGCCACAAAATCCAATTACACCGCCACCCTATTTTCTACGGACCTGGGCATCTTTATTGAACTGAAGCAACAAAATGTTACATGACATATCGGAAACCATTTACCAATTTCCTTATCAATCCTTGGACTTTCCTGTCTCGAGTTCTTGTACTCAAAGACGGTTACCTGCTTACCAATGTAGTACTCAGAATCATCAGTTTTATCACTACCAATCATTCATTCCCTAACTTTTATTGATTACACTCTTATATTACAAGAGAATTTGGACATCTACTCCCCACCCGCCACCTCCTTAGATGACTGGTATGAGGAAGCGTTTTCTCTAACTCATTTAGACCCACTTATTGAGATTCGAACTATTATGGGCATTTAGCACCACTCTTTGAGATTTCCCCAAAGCAATGTTTATAAATACCTTTCTTTCCTGATGATAACCTATCGTTAGTTTACAAGAAAAAATCCTTGTCTCGCCAAATCGAAGAACTTCCATTTCGGTATCAGAAGACTTTATTTTTGTGTTTTGTATGGTTTTTTTTTCTTTTGTTTTTGTTTCTGTATTTTTAAAATTTTGGTTTGTTTGTATTTTTCAATAATGGTTTATTTCAAGAGGAAAGCAGCAGCACTCATGACTCTCGCAAGCCCTATCAAACTCTGTCGTCTGCGACAGATTTTGCAACGTGGGGCCCACAATTCGATCACTTCACCAAGGTTTTCTTAGTTTCCGTGCACCGTGATTCAAATGGCCTTCATAAACCTTTCCATCAGAAGAAATACAAAAGTATTTAAATCTTGGCAGCTTTTAAATAGAGCAGTGAGCTGGCAGAATCCTTAGCGCGTCGGACAAAATGCTTAGCATTTCCTCCGGCTCTTTACGTTCCGAGTTCAAAACTTGCCGTGATCAATTGGGCTTTATAATCCCTTCTGGAGTCGATAAAATTAAGTACCATTTAAGTACTGGAATTGGTGTTTGACTAGCTCCCTTTCCTCAAAATTGCTGACCTTGCAAAGGACCGGCATTCCGTTCAGGGTGAATGCTGTGATCTTGGTTATAGGAACCGGGTAAGCTACCCTTATGAGTCCAAGGGTTCAATAATCTTGTAAATATTTATACGGTTTACTCAAGAGGAAGTGGCAGCCCTGGCTTTCGCTGATACCACGAACATTGTTGTATTCGACAAGGTTTGTATCCAGTCAACTATGTACATTTTCTTGACTTTTCAAGCTTGTCTTTGTTATATCGCATCCAAGCTGATATTGGCACAAAAGCAACAGAATTCTTTTCCCCGCTACCTTCAGGAACCCTCTCAACTATACTGTGAATATTCCCCACCACCACCACCACCAATTTCAGAAGTCGATACACAAATAAATTCTTCAGTGTTGACTCTAGCGACACGAGATATGGAATATAAAGATTCGACCAACTGGTTGAAACGTTTTCCTAAAATTCTTGAGGATTTCAATAAAATTCAATTGTACTTTGAATTTTTCTTTGAAACAACAAATGTTGATCTAGTGTTTTTGAAACAAATTATCTAATCCAGAGAAACAGCCCCGACTCTTGCTAGAAATAGTAACCAAATTGCCTCAAATATGTGTTACTGTCTTAAAATGTATACTAGACAACCCATTCTACCGTATAGAGAAGAGAAAATCAGGATGGTCAGCTTCAACATTCATCATAGTTCGATCAGAACTCTCTTGGAGATAAGCGGTGGCAGCAGCAACCAGGTCCGGATTTATAGCGGGGGGAGGGCGATTGCCTCGGGCTACTCTCGATATCGGGTGGGAGAAGGGGGTGCTACGAAGGATATGGGACACTCGATATAGGGAGAGCCCCATTTCCCAGTAATCTTTCAATATACAAACACGTCTTTAAAAAATGGAATGAATTATCTTATAACCATAGATTTCTCCACGTTACCGACACCAATAATTTTTCCAAGATTTTAATTCTTGTGTATGAGCGGGGGGCTCATAGTTTAAATCCGGTCCTGGCAGCAACCTCGTTCTAAACCAGTTCCAACCAACCATTACCAGCCAACAAATACGTTTTCCGGACAGTTCCCAACTCTCTTTATCACATAACATTTGAAGCTTGGTTCATTTTTGTTTTACCCTTTTGTTTTTCCAATTCTCCATGTTTTTTGTAGTTTTTTTTTTTGTTTTTGTTTTTTTTCGAAAACTGAACAAAATTCAAACCCAAAAATAACTGTAGTTGTTTATGGTGAATATTACGAAGGCAAAAAAACAAATAGAAAAAGTAGACTAACGTTTTGGGTGAACCTTTTCATCAGTAAAGAAGATAAAAGAAAAGCAATGATACCTATTTGAAGTCCGTGGGTATCTCTCTACTGCATTCTGTGACCATGAAACTGTTCCTTTCTTCCAATGTTCACCAGTTCCTCCATTTTCCAATGTTCAGTTTATATCGCTTAAGGTATCTAGTGTTCATTGGTTCCGGTATTTCATTGTTTTCCGATGTTCATTTTCTAGTGTTTACCGTTTCTTTTGTTCACTATTTGCACCGTTCAGTTTTTAATGAACAATATGACCTGACATGAAAACCTATTTACATGATTGTTTGTATTTTCAAACTTGATACGATTAACTTTACTTTTTCCAATTTTCAGTTTTAGATGTTTCCAATGTTGAGCTTAGCCAGTATCATGCGTGCCACTGTTTCTTTGTTTTGCAATGTTTGTTTCACGTGTTCACTTTCCACTGTTCACTATTTGCAACGTTTACTCTTTATAATGAACAATGACTTTACACATGCTTGTTTACTTTTTCAAATTCGTAACCATAAGCTATTAACTCCATTTTCAAATGTTCAGTTTCCCCGTGTTCACGGTTTCTAGTGTTCATTGTAAAGAGTGAACGGTGTAAACAGTGGTCAATGGAAATTGAACAGCGAGAACCGATCTACGAGTTTGATATGTTTAATTATTTGTGAGGCGGCGCATTGGCATAATTGTTAAGGCATCAGGCAATATTTTGAGATTTGTTTACGGATCTAAACAGGATCAATGGAGCGACGGACTAAATGCCTTCCAGTATTTAATGTCTTTTTTTTTTTAATCTTTCTAAAATATCCCGGGGTCTGAGCTTTTGGAATACCACTGGTATGGTCTTTTGCCAGAATCATGTGATCTTGTGCCTATATTGGCAGCGGACTGGTTGACTTGTTAAAGCGTTGAGGAAAATGTTTTATGCTATTTTTTTTTTTCTGCGCTTTAATTTCTGAGATCAAATCGCGCCGAGATCCACTTTGGCCCTTCACCCACCCACCCACAGTCGGTAAAATAAAGTACAAAGCAAGTACTGGGTCGATATAATCTAATCTATTTCCTCCAAAAATTGCTGGCCTTGTATCTAAACTGGAAACATTTGAGGCGAGATGGCAGAATCGTTAGAGCGTCAGACAAAATACTTAATGGTATTTCCTCCGAACTTTTTACATTCTCGGTTCAAATACCGCCGAGGTCAACTTTGTTTTTCATCCCTCTATGGTCGATAAAATAAGGTTCCAGTCAAGTACTGGGGTTGGTGTAATCAGCTAACCTCTCTTAAAAATAAAAAAGGTTGCTAACCTTTACCAAAATTCGAAATAATTGTTCCACTAGGGTGGTCACGGCCGAATCCGTAGGGCAACTGTATAAATATTTTACGCCCTCGATTTCAAATCCTGCCAGAGTCGGTCGTATTCACCCACAATTGCCGCTCCTTCTATCGCTGTATGAAACTTCCATTATTAAAGAAGGATGGGACAAAATATGTAATATTTCTTCAGGCTCTGAGTTTAAATCCCGTCGAAGTCACCTTTTTCATTTCGTCATGTTGGTATCGATACAATACCAGTATCACTGATCGATTTTTCTCTTCTCTCTCAAACGGTGTTGTTGCACTGTGAGAAGGATCTTAGGTAGAGCTTTTTTTTTCTTTCAGAAAAGGAAAGGATATAGTGAGGTGTTAGATATCCCCAAAACCCACCTACATTACTGGAATAGTCCAAGGACAAAGCAACTGATTAAATCCTGTCGGTATTTAATTTTGTTACTTCGCAATTGTGGTTCAAATCCGGCCGTCAGGTTTTTTTATTTTTTAACTTCCGGTATTGGTTAAATATGTATCAGCCAACGTACTGAGTTCGATTAAATCAACCTGATCGATCTTTCCACCACATACAGATGTATGTGGCCTTGTATGTCCGTATAAGAATTTATAAGCATGGTCGATAACGATATTGTTAAAGTTATGGATTTAAAAACTTGTGGTATTGTCGCATTCTTTTTCCCTGTCCGAAATATTTTTTTCACTGTTTATGAAGTTAATAAACTACAAATAAATATTTATATATAATCATTGCGTATTGTTGTAATTTGTTCTGTAAATTTTCTATTTTATATCGTTTTATTGTACATTTCTGATCGATAAAATGTATTGTATATTGTTGAAGTAAAATTTTGTTGATATATCATTGTTCTGTATCTTTTTCGATATGAAACAACCGGTACATGTATTTCATATACTGTCTATTTTTGAGGTGTAAAATATTCTACATTTATAGAATATATTTTTTGATGTGAAAGACGTACATTAAATATTGCTGTGCATTTTAAAGTAAAATGTTTTACATATATCAATGTTTTGTTGGATACGAAAATCATATTTTGTATTGTACTGTATATTTTATATTTTCGATGTATAAAAATGTATATATTATGATTACTTTATTCTGTATCCCAGCCCAGAAACTGTTACCATACTGCGGCACTATGTATAAAATGTACCTATATCGTATTCTGTGTATTTATTTTTTGTACATATTTACACTTCACCCTACATAGTTTCTTACACGAATAAAATGCTGGAAGTGATTATATCCTCGTTCTGTGTATTTTCTTTGTCATGTGGATACGGGTGTGGGAGATGAGGGAGGCCAGATCTTAGTTTTTTAAAATGTTATATTCAACCGAAGCAATGAATTAGTGAAGTCGCTAGTGTCGGAAATCTTTTTAGGAGGAAGGCCCGGAGTGTGCCAGTCGTATATTCAATCCTTTCTTAAAGATCGCACTACGAATTGGACTTTTTCTTCTCCATTAAAATGTGGCGCAATTTCAAGATATCGTTGGATGTGTGAGTTTTGATAGATGGTCGGTTACGTTCTGGCATTTAGAAATTCAGGATCTTCCTGAATTGTTTTTTTTGGTTTTTTACTTTTCTTCCTCCCTCGGTACATTTACTGCGAAACCGGTGAATCTCATTTCTAATGTAAGGACATCTTAGCTTTGATGGGGAAACGATGAATTTTAATGTACACATACGCCACACTAAGCTACATATGTGCGTATACACATGTATAAGTACATGTAGCAACATACGTATTACACTAGTGTAATACAAAACTTAGATATCTGACACATCTTATCCATCTTACTCAAGATATTACCATTAAAGGATCGGCAAATAACAAAAACAATTGTTTTTCTAACTATTGAGTACTATTCTACAAAAAATACGAAACCTGGTCATGTTTCTTCAAACTGTACTTAAGCTTTCCTTTATCAGTTAGCTTTTATGAAAGAGGCTACATTTATAGCTTTTTTTGTTTGTTTTGTTTTTTCATAAATTAGCTCTCAAAGTAAACATTGATTGGTCAGCATTTTGATCGAAATTCGAGATGAATCGAGTGTGTAGTATAAATATATTTGTTTTACTTGGCAGCAGTCCAATGGCTGAAATATGCTGGGGCACAGCTTTGAAGGGCTTTAGTCGAACAAATAAACCCCAATATTTATTTGTTTAAGCCTGGTACTTGTTCCATTGGTCTTTTTGCCGAACCGCTAAGTTACGGTTACGTAAACAAACCAAGATTAGTTGCCAAGCAGTGAGGATCAAAACACATCGGCACCCACGACGGGCTTCTTTCAGTTTCCATCTACTTAATCAGGTCCCAAAGCTTTTGTCGACCCCCGAGGTTATAGAAGACAATCGGCCAAACTGCCCCGCAGTAGGACTGAACCCGAAACCATGTGATTAATCTTTTTACTACGTCGACTTTTTATGCCGGTAAATTTGTGATTGATTGATAATGGCACTGCCACTTAATCGAAGATCGGTGATGATACAAAACAGCAGCTCGGTTTATTGGTAGGAATATCGAGTATTTCCTGTCGCTTAATTACAGTTCACATACGTATGTGTGTGTGTCATACATTATAACAATGTGTGCATTCATGTGTATGCTTGCATGCATACGCGTGTGTGTAATTGCATATAGGTGTGTATATGTAGTTGCATATTTAATAAATATATATATATATATATATATATAGAGTGTGTGTGTGTGTATGCGTAGTTATGTATACAGCGTTATATACTAGTAACATGTTCTATTGTACATTATCGTAATACGGATGCGTGTGTATATATAATATATAAACACACATATTCGTGTTTATATAATCATTTAATTGAATACAAGAAACAAAGCTGCTGCTGCTGACAGCTTTCACTAAACATTAATATTCCATTCTGCCGTCTTTACGTTTTGAGTTCAAATTCCGCCGAGGTCGACTTTACTTTTCATCCTTTCGGGGGTCGATAACATATAAGTACCAGTTAAGCACTGGGATTGACGTACCAACCCCTCTTCTAAATTGCTGACCTTGTGCCAAAATTAGAAACCAATATTCCAATCTACCTCAGAGTATTGAGTACTTTTCTTAAATGAATTAGCAATTTACACCATTCTGAAACCACCAAGGCATCAAACTATGTGTGCGCGTGTATGTGTTAAATATGTAATTCTATGTTTAGTTATGTGTATGTTCATATATAGTTGCATATGTAGTGTGTGTTTGTATATAGGCGTATGTATAGGTGTTAGAATAAAGACATACTAACCACATGAAACCATAAAACAAACTCTTGTCATAAAACCATTATTTTTCTCTTTGATGGAACATGTGATGACGTCATAATTGGTTCTCTTAAACCGTTTGTCTCATTGGTCTCGTTGTTGGCGTCGGAGATGGTATTGATATCGACAGTCCTTTTTGGACAGTGGTGTTGGTCATGGTGGCATTGGAAGTCGTCGTCGTCATGTTAGACGTATTTATGGAAGGTTTTATATTGGTAATGCTGTTGATGATCATGGCGTTGGTAGCAGGAATTGGGGGGTGGGGTCGATAATGTCAAAGACGATGATTTCTGCAACAATGAAGATGACACGTGATCATGTGTTCTTAATGTGGTGGTTTCTTTTCTCTTTTTTCTTTTTCTTTTGGTGGGATGGGGTCTTTTGTATGATGGCGGCATTGACCTTCTTAACATTGCTGTTCACAATATTTGTTAATTGCTGCTGTTAATTAGAGACGATGGTGGAGGATGAGATGTAATAGGAGGGGTGGTGGTTGATGGTAATGTTGGGTGGGTTATGATGGTGGTGGTGGTGGTTAAAAGTGAGGGAAAGAAGGTGAGAAAAAGCAAGATAAAGAACCTGATTTTTTAAAAATGGCGATGGGTGGGAGAATAGTTTGAAAGTGAAGCAATCTAAAGTAATCATACTGTCATAGACAGACGGACGGACGAGGCATTTGGCAGACATTCAGAAATATTTAAAAGTTTTCAGACAATATGGCCATCAGACAAACCGAATAAATGCTTATCATACGCTGTCTGTATAGCAGTCAGAGGAAAGTTAAGATACTGTACATATAGACGCAGGCGTGGCTGTGTGGTAAGAAGTTTGCTTCTCTATATGGTCTTGGATTGAGTTCTACTATGTGGGTCCTTGGGCAACGGTCTTCTACTGTAGCCTCCATCACCTACCAACCAAAGCCTTGTGAGTGGATTAGGTAGACAAGCTGAAAGCCCATCGTGTGTGTATTTTAATATTTGCCGAGACTAATAACCTGGTGTAGAACTCAATTCAGAACGAAGTATTAGACGAGTATAGAGTGATAATAAGAAAAGAGATGACAAAGGAATAAATGATTATCTTATGAACTTCATTAGCTTACAGTTGTTTCTGCTATATGATACACTGAACTCATGGTTGAAGGCCTAAGTAACACGTTAAGATACTCAGGGACTTAACTATGACTCCACTGCATCTTATAGCGGAAACAGCTGTAAGCTAAAGAAGTTCATAAGATAATCTTTATTCTTTGTGATATCTTTTTTTCTTATATTATATTATTATTTCAGTCATTAGACTGCGGCCAAGCTGGTGTAACACCTTCTTAGTGGAACAAATCGACCCCAGTACTTATATATATATATATATATTTATATATAATCATTCGTGATGGCGTGTGGCTGAGTGATTAGATAATTGTATTCGCAATCGTGCGGTTATGAGTTCGATTCCCTGACCGTGTAATGCGTTATGTTCTTGAGCAAGACACTTATTTTACGTTACTCCTTCTACCTAGAGTTGCGACCGATAGATAGTATTGGCAACTGAAAAACCAATGGAAAACATTGTTTCCTCGGTCCGATTTGACGAAAGTCAATCGACTGCCGATTATATATATGTATATATATATATATATATATATATCATTATTATATGTATTCTCACGTCAACCCCAATGTTAAACTGGTACTTAATTTATCGACCACGAAAGGATGAAACGCAAAGTCGACCTCGGGTGATTTTGAACTCAGAACGTAAAGACGGACGAAGTGTTGGTAACGATTCTGCCAGTTCGCTGCCTTACAAGAAGCAACGATAATTGTAATTGCAGCAGTAATAGAAACAACAATAATAGTAGTAGCGACTACAACAATATCAATACAAGTAGCAGGCTTCTAATTGCAGACGTTAACATCAGTATATGTATATCGTCTGTGTGTATATGTGAATTTACATATAGATGCTTCTAAGTGTATATATTTTGATAGATGCGTTTTTATTATATA
>JAOPUL010614278.1:0-10679 GCA_027564515.1 Octopus rubescens | reverse complement strand
CTTGGACAACATCGGTGGCGTGGAGAGGGGAGACTGGTATGCATGGGCGACTGCTGGTCTTCCACAAACAACCTTGCTCAGACCGTGCCTAGGAGGGGAACTTTCTAGGTGCAAACCCATTGTCATTCATGACTGTAGGGGGTCTCAAAAAAAAAATTACTAGGGTTGATTTTTTCGATTAAAGCCTTCAAGGTGGTGCTCCAGCATGGCCGAAGTCCAATGACTGAAACAAGTAAAAGATAAAAGATATAGATTAAACAAGATATCTAGTGCTCCAGTTATCAAAGGTATTATTTTCACATCCAATCCTTCCCTACTTTGCTTTCAATATTCTTAGACTTTGATTAATTCTCCAATTCTTTTGGGACAATATTTTACTTAAAATGCATTGAAATGTCCTTGATAATTATATCAAGACTGTTTATCATGATTTCCTTGACCATCTTGTCTGATGTTTAAGTGACTTTGGCTATCAGCAGCTCTGTTTGGTCGAAGCTCCAATCATAGCAGAGAAGATCGTCTCGTCCTCCGTGCTTGAAACTGGAGAGGCTGAAATCTCCCTCCTAGTAATACGACTGCATTCCCTTGCAACGATGAGGAATAAATGGTGACTGGGTGGAGTGATAGGCATTTGCAAAAGAACATAAAGAAACTGAAGGTCAATAAGTGAAAGTAAACCAGGTGTAAAAACTCAAGAAAAATACATCACCTGGTGGTGTTTCTTCTAGTTCTTTATGATCTGAGATCAAATCCCACCGATGTCATATTTTACTTTTCATCCTTCCGGGCTCGATAAAATTAAGTACCAGTCAAGTACTAGGTTCGATTAAATCAACTGTTTCCCCCTCCCACATTTCCAGCTTTCTGTCAAGAAACGTGGGGGTGGTGGTGATTGATTGGCAGAGTCGTTTGAGTGGTGTTTCAGTTCTTTACATTCTAAGTTCATTCTTTCAGGGTCAATAAAATAAATTACCAGTCAAATACTGGGGGTCGATTTCTCTCACTAGAATGCTGGAAACGAAGCGTGGTTGATAAGAAGAATTGTTAGAGCATTAGACAACATACCTTGTAGTATTTCTTTGGGTTCTTTACGTTCTCATTTCAAATCTCGCCGAGGTGAACTCTACCTTTCATCATTCGATAAACTATATTACCAGTCAAGTATCGAGATAGATGTATTCAACTGTTCTCTTCTCCATAAGCTTTATGCCTTCTACTTCTATTTCGAACAGTTATTATCTCCGATAATAGTTGATATTAATCGCCACAATAGATTAAGATGATATGGACATGCTGAAAGGATGGAAAATGTAAATTCAGTCAGCAGATGTAGGTTTATTGAGGTTGGCGGAATTAGAGGGAGGGGTAGACCATGTAAAACATGGATCCAGTTAGTTAGGTATGACCTTAGGAAGTTGAGGTTACAACCAGGCCTTGCACAAGATTGAGAGGCCTGGAGTAGAGCTATTAGGTAAAACCCGTCCAACCCATGCTTGCATGGAAACGGATGTTAAACAAAGAAGAAGTAAGTTCAATATTCAAGTCTAGAATTAGGTATAGGTTATTATAGTGTAACAGTTTAAAAATGTAGGTGCTATCATGAATGGGAAAAATAAGTATTTTCATAGATAGCAGAATATTTGAATATGGTCTAATATAATTATCTGTCACTGAAGTGGAGATACAAAGGGTTAATAAAGTAGAGAAATTAATTATATTGATCTCGGTTGTAGAATGTATGGATATAGTGTAATATATTATTAATTAATCTAAGACTAAATAAGCACTGGTAATTATATATAAGAAATATTCCTACTTGCAGCACAAATGGGGATATATAGTAGTTTATAATTTTTTTAAATTTTAGGTAGTATAACAATATAGTTATTAAATATATTGCATATATACAAAGTATTGATATAGGGTTATAAATTCAATAAGTGCAGATATAATGCTTAAGTGTAATGTTATGAATATTTATAGTGTAGGAAAGATTTATATTTAAAATGCTGGCGTCTTATAATTAGTTCCTCGTGCCGATTAATCATATTTGATTTAGTTTACTAAATTTATTAATATAGAATGCCTCAGATACACAGAGCCCACAAAATCTATCACCAACTTTATACAGTTATGCATTACATACAATGGACCAAGCAATTTTATATTCAATATTTTTATCTGTGAGAGAATGTATGAATTTAGCTAGAGATGTATTATTAGCCTTTTCTTTATATCTAAAGGTAGATCTGTGAGTATTCCATTGACGTTTGGATGGGGAAGAGGATGCACCAATGTAGACATGTTCTTTACCAAGAGCAGTGATAGAGCACTTATATACTATATTTTTCCTAAGACATTGGTTATTTATAGGACACATTAATTTATTACAACAGTTACAAAAAGTAGAGTTATATAGATTATTAGTTGGTATAATAGATTCAGCTACATTTATTATTAACAGTATTGTTACTGGAATTAAGAACACTGGTATATTCATTATTTGTAGTAGATATTATATTAGGATTGGTTAGGTTGTTAGAAATTGCTATATTGGGTGTACTAAAATTTGTTGTATTATTATGAGCTGTACGGTTTAATTTACTGGAATTAAATATTCAGCAATATTGGGCATGCTAGTTTAACTGTGTTTCTATTGAAAATTTTATGATATAGGCTAGATTTAGGGAAATGTTTATCTAAAGCCTGAAATAAATTTTTAGCTACACTAGAAGCAATATTTAGACTGAATTAAACCACAACATCTAGGCTGAGTTAAACCACAAAATATTCTTACATAAATGATTTTTTTTTCTTTTATTCTTAATATTATTCGGATTATACGTAATATTGTTTAAAGTAATTTGGTTACAATAATAGTTCGTCATACTTTCTAATTTAAATATCTTATTATTATTTTCCTTATTTTTCTTCTTCTTATTATTACAATTATTATTATCCTTATTATTATTATTATTATTATTATTGTCCGTCTATTGACATGTGTTGCACACCGCTCCTGTAAGTTTGTTATTTATATTGTTATACATTGTACATTTGTTATCGTTACATAGATAAACTAACCTTAGAAAGTTGTTTAGTTTTTCTCCATCTGTAGCCCTTAGGGACTAATTTGGAGTTTGTTTAGCCTAACACACACCCCAATTTTTGCTCAAAAAAGAAAGATGGCAAACGAGATTTGTTTGTCTGCTAAAAGGAACTGCTAGTTATCCACACAACAGAAAAGCCTTATGGTAAAAGTCAGTGACACCATCAGCAGCAGCAACAACAACAATTGAGCATGTGAAATGTATGAAAGTAACTTTCCATTGCTTTGAGCACCACCTTCACCATCGCAGGAGCAACAAAAGAAATCAATGATAACAAAAAGCAACAATACCAGCAAGAACACTGCCACCACCGCCAGTGGCAACAGCAAACCCACCACCACCACCAACATCAAAACCACCACCACCACCACCACCACCACCATCATCGTCATCATCATTAACAAAAAAAAACAAGAACAAAGAAAACGAACGATTCAGATCCACTGTTAGCTATTTTGCCGACACAACACGGGAAGTAAGTGAAGACATTTTTATAAATGAAAATGAATTCAAAAATGCAAAATGTATGTTGAAGAAATGTGGGGAAAATGTGGCACTGAATGTTCCTAGATCTGTTCTATATAAAACAATTGGAGCAAAAAGTAGAAGAGTTAAGCAGGCAACACACTAGCAAGTGGGAAAATGTTTACAACCAATTCGGAAAAGCAAAACCTATATAACCAGGGGGAAAGAATATGGGACTGTCGAAGTGAGGTTCACCTCAGAGGAGGAGGCCAAAAATCACTCAACAACCACTATAATGAGTGATGAACTCACCTTGGTTGAAGAGTATTCAAAATAAGGATACTAAATATACCACCAGAAATCAACATCTGCTGATTGGTGGTTGCAGTTATCTTTGACATAGAGAAAATCATTATTCTGCAGATACAGAGAATACAGAAGCAGAACTGATTAGGGCAGGGTATGCAGTTATTAATACAGGTGGATCAACAAAGTGTTGAGGCCATCCTGGACTTCATAAGCCTACCAAATGGCACAAAGCTTCACATAGCTGTTGAGGGCAAAAAGCCAAGATGTCACCTTTGCGGGGACACAAATCACCTCAAAGCCTTCTGCCCACAACAAAAGAGAGAAGGGAGATCCCATATATACTGATACCACCACCACCACCACCACCATCACAACAGCAGCAGCACTAGCAGAGGCAGGTGACCACTACAGCTGCAAAAACAACAGTAACAGTAGCAGCAATAGCAATCACAGCAGCACTAGCAGCAGTACCATCAACAACAACAACAGTGGAAGCAACAGCAGCAAATAAAACAGAAAATTCATCAATGTATTTGGCTTCCACATACCAGACAACAGTAAAAACAGCAGTATCAGAACCCAACAAAACAAGGACTTTATTATCAACAGAAGAAGAGGAAAAATCTCTGCAAAATATGCCTCTTCTGTGTTCTGAACAGTCATATATATCCTGTGGTGAGGGGGAAGACGTCAAGAGCTTAAATGGCAAAAATCAGTAGGTCTAACAAAAGAAATAGAAATAAAAACACACCAACATTAACTCAAAAAACTGGCATGTATGATCAGAGGGTGGAGACACCTTTGAGAACAAATACACAAATACCACCCCCAACAACAGCCACATCAGTACCATCAACACCAACATCATTCTCATCACTACCACCACTATCACAGACACCACCATCACAAGCACAACCCAATTCACACACACAACTCTCAGATTGCACATCTCAACACCAGCAAAATTCAAATATTATTAACTACACAGCAATAAACATGAGCAAGAATGAACTGATGGAACATATATATATAACCATACATACATCACACACACACTGATTTTATCACACCAACACACATAAAAGTCATCCTAACATCACAAAACACATACAACACAATAAAAACTAAATATCCTGAAGGAGTTGAGGCTTTCAGGAGAAATATCAACAAAACACTGTATAAAGAACTGCTCATGGAAACATCCACATATAACTATGGGAACAGAACATCCATCCCCACCTCACCTGGAAATTGGAGGCATTGAGAGACATCCCACACGAACTAGATGTGGGAGAACCGTGTTGGCATATGCAGACAATGTCACTGTCATAGTGTTGAACAGCAGGCACATAGACCTGGTCGGCACTGCTCTAAAAGAATACGAGGCAGTGACAGAAGCAAAAATGAATCGAGAAAAGTCAGTGGGCCTGCAGCTTGGCACCTAGAGAGGCAGGTCCATGTTGTTGAACAACATTGTGGGATGCTGAATGGAGGGACTGGTTAAATTGCTTGGGGTCTGGTTTGGTCTGGCTCTCCAGATGGAGATTTTAATTGTTATAATTTTCATTGTTATTCTTTGTTTACACATTTCGATCCCACTCTATTTGTATTGTATTGTCATGTACCATCCCCAATCTTTTTATATGAACCCTCTGTGGTTAATAAAGAAAAGATTATTATTATTATCACATTTCTCAGACTGATTATATATCGATATCTTTTCATCAAGAGTGGGTCATAACTAATGACCATGGGTCCTGTCAACTTTCTCATTCCAGTTACATTGACATAACTCCTCTCAAAATCCTGGCTGTTTCAAGTAGTGCTGTTTTCTGGAGCATCTCAGTTTTGATAGTGAGTCCAAGTTTGCCAAGCTACTTCTAAAATTGGTTTGTCACTGTTCCAAGTGCTCCTATCACAACAGGTATAACCTCCAGTTTCTTCAGTTCCCACAAATGTGCTATCTCATGCTTCAAATCTTGGTTCCTATCCACTTTGTCCTTCTCTTTCTCTACCATGCGGATATCTCCTGGGATAGCGATGTCAATAATCCAGCAATGTTTTCCTTCTTTCTCAATCAGGATCAAATCAGGTCTTCTTGCCTCTCCATAGTAATTTCACTATATCGTTTTCCATTACAGTTGGTGGCTGGTGTTCATACCACTTGTCAGCTCTCTCCAAGTTGTATTTCCCACATAAAAACCAATGTACAATTCAAGCAACATTGTCATGCCATCTCTTGTCCTCCCACTGTGCTAAAGAGCTACTTTCACATACAATGTGACTTGTGGTTTCTCTAAACTTCCCACACATTCTGCACAATGGCAATTCAATCATTTTGTCAATGTGGAATTTTGCTTAGTTAGTTCTTAATGCTTGCTCTTGAGCAGCACAAATAAGAGCTTCCATCCCTTCTTTCAAATCTCCCTTACTCATCCAGGCCCATGTCTCAGTTTGTCTATCTTTCCAAAATTAGTCTTAGGAACTGTCCATGCATCATCTTGTCTTTCAACCATGCAGTCTTCTTTTCAACTTAATTTTTCTTGAACTCTTCTTTGTTGGTGCAAGACTCTCTTTCTATGATCCCAGCCAATTTAACTTCCATGAGTAATGGTTCAGGGTTGTTCCAAATATACCAACCAAGACTATTTTCTTCACTTCTTATGCAATCTTCGCAGCCTATCGTACCTCCTCCTCCATCTTTTCTATGCACATCACTTTCAGGATGTAAGTCTCCATACATTCTCATTTTCTTCTTCGTTTCTCGGTCCATCTGGTTTATCTCTTCTTTTGTCCATTTAAGTATGCCCATGCCATATTGTAGTACTGATACAGCCCAAATATTTATGGCAGTTACTTTATTTCTTCCAGTTAATTTTGATTTGAGAATCAAACACAATTGTTTCATGTACTCTTTCTTGTGTAAACTCTTCATCTCATTCTGTCAGTTTCCAGGATGCCACGCTTTTCAATATCCCTCATGACACTTCCGTCTAGTAGTTCTATTCCTTCAGTTCTTACCACCTTTCCTTTTTGAAGTATTAGAACTCCACATTTCTTTATCCCGAACTCCATTCCTATGTCTTCATTGAACAAGTGTACTGTTTTGATCAATGAGTCTACCTGCATCTGATTCTTTTCAAACAACTTCAAGACATCCATAAATAACAAATGGTTGACTTTAAGGCTTCATTGTCCCCACTCATAACCAAGGCCAGTCTTTCTCAGCAAAATAGACAAGGGAATCATGCACAGGACAAATTATAGTGGTGATAGGCTATTACCCTGAAAAATCCCTCTCTTGATTGTGACCTCTCCAAGCACTTTACCACATGATGTTAATTCAACCTTCCAACTTTCCATACTCTGCTGGCTAAATTCTCTTATATTATTGGTAACACCAAAAAGGGCCAGACACTCTAATATCCATGAATGGGGAATGAGGTCATACACCTTTTGGTAGTCAATTCATGCCATTGAAAGGTCGATATGTCTTCTTTTGCAATCTTTGAGAATGGCTTTATCAATCAAGAAAGAGTTGATCCTTCATGCCTCTATTTCTTCGTTTGCAACCTTTTTGTTCTTTTGGAAGGATGTTTTCATTTTCCAAGAAGGTATACATGTTTTCTGACAAAATGCTTGTGAATAACTTCCAAAAAATTGGAAGGCAAGAAATAGTGCGGAAATTGTCTACAGCATTCCCTTTTGATGCCTCCTTCAGACAAAGTACTGTCTGTCTAAGTGTCATCCATGAAGGTAATGGCTTTGTGATCTTTCCATACAATGCTGTATGCTTCTTGATCCAGTACCCTTGAACTCAATCAGGTCCATGAGCCTTCAATTAGGTATTTTCCTGTTGAATTCAACTGATTATTTTTCTTAAGTTGATATTTCTTCTGAGTACTTTCATTGAATCTTGGATTCTTCTTTTCTGCCATGGTTAATCATTCCTTCTGCCTTTTGTATCTTTCATTCCAATCACTTTAGCTGCATATGTACTGACTGCCTTCATAAGATCATTTATATCTGTAACATTTGTTACCTCCACATGATCGGTTATCTTATTTACTTTATCCACTATTGATTTCAATCTTCCTCAGTTAATCTTCTTAAAGTTCTTATTTTCTGAAAACTCTCTCTTTGCAATTTCTATGCTCTCTTTCAAAGTTTGTTGTTCTTCATTACTTAATTGTTCTACATGTGTTAATGCAATGTCAGTTTCAAAATGAATTTAATTTCTTCTCCCCTGCCCCCTGTAGCTTTATCACCTATATTTTGTTCATTATGTTCATTTTCAGTTGGTTCTCCAATTTGGACTTCATTGATTTTCCTCCTTATGGCTTTCAGCTCTAGATCAGTTAACCATTGGTTTTTGCAGATTGCTCTAGCTTGGTCACTCAGTCATTGCTCCGTTGTTTCAAACAGGTCTCTCTCAGACCATTCTTGGAACATCCTCTGTCTATATCCTCTTTTTAGGACTTCATTTTTATCAACTGGGTTACTCCTGTAATAGCACTCCATCACAACAAAATTTACCTTTTTATCCCACACCCTCCTCGCAGTCATTTGATGGCGGTCAGATCTACCCTGCGGAACAGTAGAACACCTACTGGATCATTGTTGGTTGCAGTCCTGTTAACGTTGTTATTTGTAGAATCATTATTAGACATTTTTACTCATGAATGAGATGTGTTTTTAGGTTAGCCACCAACCAATGTTTTTTCCGAGATATCATCTCTAGAAAGATTGGGAACCAAAACTAAAGAGCTCTTTCTACCCATGTGGCAAAGCTATTCCCTGCTGGATACTAATCCAGTACTTTGAAACCACAGGGAAATTATTATTAGGCAAGCTGGCAGAGTCATTACCGCGCCGGGAGAAATGCTTAGCGGCAATTTTTCCGACTTTACGCTCTGAGTTCAAATGCCGCCGGGTTTGACTTTGCCTTTCATCCTTCTGGGGTCGATAAAGTGAGTACCAGTTATGATAAAATCGACTACTCCCCTCCCCCAAAATTTCAGGCCTTCATGCCTAGTATAGAAAGGATTATTATTATCACATTTCTCAGACTGATCATATGTCAATATCTTTTGATCAAGGGTGGGTAATATCTAATGACTATGGGTACAGTTATTAGTGTTAATATGAATATTATTATCATCTTTAAAGACATGTGTAGTACCCATTGTTAGGTACTTTCCATGTAAATTTACAGCTCTTTTCATCTTTACTAAGATTGTTCCCTCTATTTAAGCAAGTTTTATGGTTTTTGACAATTATATTGGGCATATCCTTAGGATAATTCTTATTAATTGAATTAACTTTATTGTTTATAGGCATCATGCAATTACTATTGTTATCATTATATTTAGGGACATATATTATATAGCCTGCCCTAGCTAAAGCTTCATTATAGTAATTAGTGTTTTGGTTTAAAATGTCATAGTTGGCTGAGATATAAGGGAAGATACACTATTTATTATGGAACATATGATAGCTTTTCGATGGTTTGAGAGATGTTTTACATAATTTAGAATTTGGTTTGGCTTATGGAAAAAGACCTGAAATAAGATCTAAAGTGATATCTAGGAAGTTTACTATTTTCGAGTTGTCATCAAATATAATAGACAAACCTACATTCTTAAAGTGTCTAATAAGTTTTTTTTCTTAGTTCTAACTTTATTGGAATTATGTAAAGTGAGAAAAGCATTATCTCTATAAAGACCACCTTCAAGATTATGAAATTCATTTTTAATACAGTATAATAAGTATATCTCTACAAGATCAATGACTTGTGGAGTCATTTGATCTCATGGTAATATCAAAATTATTTTGTCTATTTTTTCTAGTTCAGAGTTTATCTTTAAATTTAATAATTGTTCTCCTAGCTTCTAGAATGATATCTCTATCATTTTTGGTTAGATTAGAGTTCTTCATAAGAGCTTTGTTAAAGAGTATAGGAGAGACAGAAGTGTAGTAATTATCAATATCATACTGTAGGAACTTAATGTATATTTTATCATTAATATTATTAAACCAATTAATTACTTCTATAGTATTAAACCACAGGCTAAGGGATATTTTCTTTTTGAGTGTAGGTATGATTCTGTCTATAAGTTTACTTATCCTACTGATATCTGACTTAGTTGGACAGATTAATTTGACAGGTTTACTTACAAAATTTTGTTTTGATCTTTAAGGTTGATTCAAGGAGTTCTTGGTAGGAAAGGTTCCATTCTATTGTCTAATTTAAGGGATTTCACAATAATATGTCCTTGTTTATTAATATTAATTAAGTCTGAATTTGGTGCTAATTTGTAATCCTTATTAAGTTCTTTCAGAATGAGGTTATTATGAGTTTTTAGCTCAAGACAATATAGGTTTTCTGTTTTATCAGCTGGGACTAATATTTCAGGTGCATTTCTTAGTTTTTTAAGTAGATCTTTTAATTTACAGAGGTTCATTTTATATGATGGTTATGATGGTTATGAGGAGGGTTCTACGGGATTTAAATTCTCTTTGTAAAAATTTGTCTTCGCAGAGGATATTTGAAGATTTCACCCTCATATCAAAATTGTAGGCTTTCCATTGCATTCTTCTTATGAAGGACTTGACTTTTTGGATAAGAAGCTTAGTATATTTTTCCTGTCAAGGGATAGGAATATCTTTCATGATTCATCAATGTGTATTGGATTAAATATATATATTTACCCCCTAGATATATCATCATCATCATCATCATCATCATCATCATCATCATCATTTAACGTCTGTTTTTCCATGCTGGCATGGGTT
>JAOPUL010614025.1:0-10680 GCA_027564515.1 Octopus rubescens | reverse complement strand
AACATGGACCCAGTTAGTTAGGTATGATCTTAGGAAGTTGAGATTACGACCAGGCCTTGCACAAGATCAAGAGGCCTAGAAAAGAGCCATTAGGTAAAACCCATCCAACCCATGCTAGCATGGAAATGGAAGTTAAACGAAAGAAAGGACAAGGTGATCGCTCTTAAGCTTAAAAAAGCTTATAATTAATATTATTTACAGAATGTTCGCTCGTCACCAGTTCCCCATCTAACACAGAATATATATATATATATATATATATATGAGAACATTTTGTAAACAAACTTATAAGCGCTGAGTGTGTCAGTATTCTACAGAAAATAAAGGAATTCTCGAACACAGGATGGCTGTGAAGACACCTTAGAAAATCAATACATACACATGCATATATATACATATTATACATGCTTACACACGCACATTATATATATATATATATACACATACATATTTCATCATGATCATTTAGTGTCCATTTTACATGCTGGCATGGGTTAGACGATTTGATTGGAGACTGGCAAGCCAGAGAGCTGCACTTGGCATGATTTCTACAGCTGGATGCCCTTCCTAACACCAACCACTCCAGAGAGTGTACCGGGAGCCTTTAATGTGTCGCCAGCACAGGTGTTTTTAATGTGTCACTGGTATATTCAAATATGAGTTAGAAGCAGCTCGCAGGATATAAACAATATTGAATGCACATACGCAATGTGTGTGTGTTTCTAGTTCATGGGTCAGCTGCGATTTAAGCTTAAGAGAACATATTCTCAACAATCTGCCTGGTTTTAAAAAAAACCTATGTATAAAAGTTTTGTCATGGACAAGAGAGGTAACTTGCACCAGCCTCACTCTGGAGCAGTAAACATCTGATGTTTCATCATTCTTGTGATTTATCAATGTTACCTACCAGGGGGCGAGACCTGATGCAAGTTAAATCACTGTCCATGACTATACATAGACTGGTGTAAATACCATCTACTGTTATGTCCCAACGTTTCATACAACAGAAAATATTCAAATATGAGTTAGAAGCAGCTCATGGGATACAAACAATATTGAACGCACATATGCAAGGTGTGTAGGTTGGCTGCAATTTAGGCCCAAGAGAACATATTCTCAATGATATACATATACACACACACACACACACACACACACATATATGTTTATACATGCATGAACATAGATAGATGGATGGATGGATGGACAAGAAAAAAAGACATCAAATATGAACAGACATTTTTGCTAAAGCTAAAATTCTTATTTTAATTCAAAATTTGTTGGAAAAGAAATAAATTCCTATGTAAAAATTTATGTAATGTTTAAAATTTTTTTTTTTTTTTTTAAATTTCTGTTGAAATTTCACAGCTTAATTTCAGATTCTAAATGTTCAACCATTTTAGATTACAACAAAATATCTTCATTTTATGAATAAGAAATTCCAAAAGGAAATAAAAGAAAAAGTTAAAATTGAAAACATATCTTTATGTCAAAACAGCATTAATCCTGTTTCTAATTAGGTGTTAGAGCTTTGAATTTTTTAACCCAAAATGCTTACCACAAATTTTTACCCCAGATTAAGTGGTTAGGCTGTTGAACTCAAGATTGTCAGGTCATGGGTTCAGTTTCTGGACCAGCCTGTGCATTGTGTCTTTGGGCAAGGTACTTCACTCCATCATTGCTCCAGCCATATCAGGTCCAAATATTCTACCTATTGTATGTTCAAACCAGCCAGATCCAGCCTTTCACACCAACCCTACAATATTATCCTAATTATAAACCATCAATTTTTTGCAGATGACTGTATGTGATTGGGGAAGATCTCCAGAGGTTCAACGTCACTGTGGAGGATGCAGAGGGGCTGGCATGGGACCACCAGCGATGAAGAGCACTGGTGGACCTGGTTGGCTCTATGCATGATGACGTCTCTGGGACCACTAACCTAGGATGACCCCAACCTCATCAAGCAAGAGCATGAAGCAAACAATAACAAGCAATCTCTGCAGTATTTTTACCCTAAATTTTTATTCCAAATAATCTTAACAGTAGGACTTAATGTTTGTATAAACATAATAATATGCTAACATCATATATAGTGTAGAGAAATCTATGATTAGCCCTTTAGCATTTAAACCAGCCATATCAGGTCCAAATATTCTACCTATTGTATGTTCAAACCAGCCAGATCCAGCCTTTCACACCTACCCTACAATATTATCCTAATTATAAACCATCAAATCATTGAAATCTCAAAGCTACGAGATAATGCATGATTAATTCAAAACAATGTGAATAAATAAGCATCACATTTGATAGAGAAATCTGAATACTAAAAGGTTAATGTTGATCACCTTCTTGATCAAAACATCCCCAGATTCTGTTATGTGACAAGGAAGCTTATTACAGGTCTATGTTAAAATTGTGAAAGCATGTGACTAACTGTTGGACTCAAGATTGTCAGGTCATGGGTTCAGTTTCTGGACCAGCCTGTGCATTGTGCCTTTGGGCAAGGTACTTCACTCCATCATTGCTCCAGTCCACCAAGGTGAATTAAATGGTGCAGTATGGTGCCTTGCAGACTATTAGCCCAAAGATCTGCAAGTGGTCCTTAATGGCTACTGTATACAGGATGGAAGATTATGTTTAACCCTTTTGACACCAACCTACCTGAGACCATGCTTCTTAGTTCTATGATACAAGCTTCCAGTTTTAAAATAATGGTTTCAAATTTTGGCACAAGGTCAGCAATCTCTGGGGAGGGATAAGTCGATTATATTGACCCCAGTGCTCAGCTGGTACTTATTTTATCGATTCCGAAAGGATGAAGGGCAAAGTTGACCTCAGCAGCATTTGAACTCAGAATGTAAGGATGGACAAAATGCCACGAAGCCTTTTGCAGTCTGCTAATGATTTTGTCAGCTTGCCACCTTTCTTGTTTTAAAATAATGTAAATGTAAGTTCTATGCACCAGATCAATAATGACAAAATTATATTACTAAATTCTTTAATATTTTAAACAAATAGAGGTTTAAACTAAAATTTGGAAAAGAGAGAAAATTGTACAAACTGTATGAAAAGGGAAAAAAATGTGACATAACTTTTCTTTTTTTAATGTGACAATTTTTTTTAATTTAATTCTTAGACAGAAGACAAAAGTATAGATACTTGAATTCCCTTTAGAAGCTTTCAATCTTAATTTTTGAAGGAGGAAAATCCTTTCAGTGTCTCAAATATTTCACATTATTCTTTTTAATTGTTATCTGACTTGACTTTAAGATTATTTTATGATAACAGTAACTGTATGCTATATTTCATCCCTAAGGTTTCCTACTATAAAACAACATCCAAAATATCAAGTCTCACACAATTCAACGGGAGCTAGTTGAGTGTCTTACAGTATCTAAAGTTTGATACTTCAATATTCTGAGATCAAATCCCCCAAAATATGACTTTACACCTTTAAAACACACAGAGTCAAGAAATATCCTAATATTTATTTCTTGACTGAAGACGCAGGAAGCAGCATTGAATGAAATATATGCATGTACAATCATATTTAAGATGCTTCCAAGACTATTTCCGCAGCAAAAGGTTTTCCCACATCCGAGTGTACATGAATGCATTAAATATGATTGTATACAAATATATTGCACTCAACACTGCTTCATGCACCTCTAATTAATTAATTCCAGCTTGACCAAGCTTTGTGCACACCAGAAAATGCACTATTTGCTTTTCTTATATATAAAGACAACTGTTCTTATAGGGCTGTGAACAACTGATTAAGTATTTGTAGCTGATAAAATGTAACAATGCAGAAACGCACATGTCCTATGATCTGATGATGTCATTCATGGCCCAATGGTGTCTTTCACACAAACTAACTAGGAGGAGAATTTTTTTTTGAGACTATTTCAGCAGAGAAAGGTTTTCCCACATCTGAGTGTACAGAAATGGGTTAAATTTTATTGTACACACATATTTATTTCTTGATGTATTTCTACTGTGCTCTATTCTCTAATAAAATGTATTCAGCAGAAGCAATTGTTTGTCATAGAGACGTTCATTAGAGCATCAAGCAGAATGGTATATGTTCCAGGTCTCTGTTCTCTGGGTCCAAATCTCAATGACATTGACTTTGGCTTCCATCCTTTCAGCAGTTGATAAAACAAAGTGCCAACCCAAGGCAGTGGATTGGTAGAACTGTAAGAATAGCAAACCAGTTGCCTTGGGGTATTTGTTTTGGTCCTTTGCATTCTGAGTTCAAATCCTACCAGGCCTATTTGGGTGGTATGCTTAACCTGTCACCTGGTTTACTACCACCATCTGAAATCTTGGCTGCCTTTAGCAGAGTCCACTCTATTGCAAGAACTCAGGCAAGGTTTCTAGTTTAAGGATATCTTTCAGCCTCACTTCTACCAGTCTCAGCGGCCATGTAATGGGTCATGGGCACTGCCTCCTTCTTTCTTGACAAAGAGGTAAAAATATAAAACAAGTCAACTCTGATCTAGTAGACCTATAATTAATGGTGCTCTAGACATGACCATCCATCTTCTTTTCATACATAGTGTATCTAGGATTACATTATCCAATGTACCATTCCTTTTAAAGGCAAGTGGTGGGGTCTTCCAAAACTAAGGTAAAACCAGCTCTAGCAAGTATAATTCGGGATGAGAAGCAAAGCTCCCAGAATTGGATGGGAGGCAAATCTCACAGAATAGTGAAATGTATTGCATCTTAAAGTCATCAAACTATGGCAGCAAAAGTGACAACCAAGCTAAACCACGACTTTGCCAACTCTGTGTCAACGAAAACCATTCATTGTGAATGCTATTAAGCTGGATACCATGGGAGGGCTGCAATTGCTAAACTACCACCTGCCTCCTAGCAACATTAATAAGCAGAAAAAAATATCGCCTAGACTATCATAAGTGGTCAATGGCTCAGTATAATCTTCTGATGAATCATCGTTCACTCTTTTTCCCCACTTCAAAGTGGTCTAGAGACTGCCAAAGAAGCCTTTTTTGACTGTTTGGCTCCTACCGTGAAGCATGGTGGTAGCTCTGTGATGATTTGGGCAGCCATATCAAGGAATTATCTTGGCTCATTAGGTGTTCTACATGGCAGAATTAACAACATGGATTATCTGATTACTTTGGCTGATCATGTCCAACCTATGGTACAAACATTATTCCCTGGTCGTAGTGCAATATTCCAGGATGATAATGTGCTGATTTACATGGCTAATGTTATTCAAAATTGGTACAAGGAGCACAAAAAAGAGAAGTAGACCAGTTGGACTGGCTCCCACAGTCACCAGTGTAGTCAAACATTTATGGTGCAACTGAGGAGTTGCTTCACACTGCCATCATCACTGAAAGAGCTAAACTAGGTTTTATTTGAAGACTGGCTCAAAATTCTCCCAACAACTATTCAGAACCTGTATGAGTCAATTCCTCAACATATTAGAGCTGTGATTGATGCCAAAGGTGGACTAACTTTGTATTAAATAATATAACTTCCATTTATATATAACTTCTATTTAACATATAACTTTCATTTAACAAGGTATTTCCAATATTTTGTCCCACTCCTGTCAAGCAATACTGACTGAGCACTGTTGATGTGAAGTTAGGTCTGTTCGAAACCTAGGTACAGTGCACCATGTGTTAGCTTGCCCGATGGCAATGATTACATTCCCTGCCAATACAACATCAGACTATAACTTAACAAGCTGGAGCTTTAGCTCCTATTTCTAGTAATACAGGCTCTCTCTGTGAGCCCTCAATTCATAAATTTGAATATTTTTACCTACCCGGTAATTTAGTATTACGGCTTGTAGCCTATTTGGCTCTCTATATTTTTGATCACTATAAACTAATCATCTGTGCAGGTTGTTCAGCAAAAAATGTTACTGTCGTTTACGACAGTAGAGACCACAATATGTGTGTATATTCTCTTTTTCTTTCCAATTTAGAATAAATTTTGACCGGCCACCTACTTGGTAGCAAGGTTATGAAAGAAAGCAGCTTGTTTTGTTCATCATCCTTTAAATCTTAAGAGGATATTTTTTATAGTCCCAGGCATCGTGATCATTTGTAGTATATGAATTAAGGATTTGCGTTCTCTCCTCAAGAATCTAAGTTCAGCCATACTTTGCTCGGGTTGGTATGTAACTTGTTGCTCTAATAATAATAGGTATGAAACTGAAAGTATATCTTGGCTACTCTTTCTCTCGTATTTTTCTAACCACATTGGTGTCCAGAGGGCAACTGACTGCCACAACACTACATATCGTTTCCTTGTGGTCTCCCACAACAACAACTGGCCAGTTGTGTTTTAACTTGGTGGTGGCTACTTTAATGTTTAAGTTCTACCAATATTCTTTTGATCCATTGGTCTCAGTATATTCAACTTCATCTGTGGGTGTTTTCTTTTTTGTTATCCTGTATGTATCTTGAGCGCTACTGGTAACATGTAATCCAGTACAACCTGTTGCATAATCGAGTCGTCGGCGACTAAACTGGCAACCCCACCGAGCTTGCTTGGTGAGGAGGGTGATTGTTGGATACCCTGCGGGAGGAAAAGTAATATCCATCAAAAGGCGGAAGAACTCATGAGTAGTCAACGGCCATCCAACAGTTACTAGGGCAGATTGGGCTCTTTAGTTTTGTGATAACAACCAATCTAGGAGAAGGTATCTCCAAAATAAATCCTGAGGTTCATAGGTAGTCAGTTTTGTCATGCAATATGTCACATTGATATCATATTCTTTGCACCCAAAAATGGAGGTGGTGCAGTGCAAGCCTCATCCACTTAAAATATATTCTATCCACACAGGTATTTCATGTACAATGGCAAAAATTCTCAATTGTTGAGGAACTAAAGCTATATTTTTGCTTGAAGTGGTCAAGCTTTGTCTCAGAGCAGATTGCCTTCATATATATATATATATATATTTATATGACACATTAAAAACTCCCATGCCAGTGACATGTTAAAAACACCCATGCCAGTATACTCTCTGGAGTGGTTGGTGTTAGGAAGGGCATCCAGCCGTAGAAACCAATCCAAAACAGACTGGAGTCTGGCACAGCTCCCTAGCCTGCCAGTCTCCAGTCAAACCGTCTAACCCATGCCAGCTTGGAAAATGGATGCTAATTGATGATGATGATGATACATCTATGTATGTTTGTATGTATGTTTCTCTTCTGTTTTTAATCATTTAAATTCTTCCTCTCAATAAGGAGCTGGTTTCTAACAAAGATACAAAGCTCCATTATTGAATGTAGATAACAAAAACAATGTCACATTTTAAACCTGAGAAAAGTCTTGCATAGTTTTACCATTCTGTTCACAGATTGTACCTGTAATGCATGAGTCAGTTGGTTGAATTCTTTTTCTGAAAATCCAAGCTTATCCAGACTGGCAGTTAGACATTTACTTACAAAACCAAGTGCTCCAATTATTATTGGTATAAATGTAAATTTGTAATCCGGTTATAGAAGCTGTAGCTTTCGAAGCAGTTGTCCATATTTATCTTTTTTCTCTTTGATTTTCAAAGAGATAGTCACATTAGCAGGACAGCTGACCTTTATGACGGTACATAATTTTTCTTGTCTGTCCCAAGCAACAATATCCAGCCAGTTATGCTTACACTTCACCGATGTCTTGTTGGGAACGTCCCACCAGTATTCCTTGTGCTGATATTCTTGTACGTATTCAATATTAGGGGGATTTTCAATATTTATTCCAGGACAGCCTATTTTCCGAATGGCATTGTATATTGTTTTTACGACAACATCATGTCGCATAGTGAAGTAGTTCTTTGGTGACATTTTGGGGCAGCTGCTAATCGCATGTATGATGTCTTCCACAGAAATATGACATAATCTACATTTTCGGTTGCATCTTGGAACACCAAGGGTTTCACTGTCTCTTTTGATGATTAGGTATTTAGTAGCAATCTCCTGTTCTTGGATTGCAAATGCATAGCCTTCGAAGTGTGATATGAAGTAGCGGGTCCAAGAGAGGCGTCGATTCATGTGAATGTTACTATCCTCTTCAAGTTCTGGAAATACACCAATGTCAGAATCTTGCGTGTTTTAAGGTCTATGGAATGGAGTTCTTCTACAGACCAGTCAAGTATCCTATATGTTGGAATCAGCATTGGTACTGCAAATGCATTGTGGAATATTGTCTTGTTGTAAGAGGAAAGTTCAGACTGCTGTATTTTTCTTAGTCTGGTGTAATATTCATGGATTACTCTATCTTTATTCACTGTACCCTCATATGATATATTTTCATCACTGCCTAGGTACGTGTGGGACAGGAAGAGATGCAGAGGTTTGGGGTCTGGGGGGACTAATTTTCCCCGTTCAACAATCAAATAAGAACATTTCTTCTGGCCAAATTTCATTTCTATGTCAGCTGAAAATGTTATTATTAATTCCAACTGTTTTTTAGCATCATTAACATTTTTAGCATAAATCTTGATGTCATCAACAAAGACATTATGGATTACATTGATATTTCTAGCAGTTGCAGACCCCATGTAGCCGTCAGTTTATTGTAGCAGGAATGATAATGGATTTAATGCCATAATGCACAGATGTACAGAGAGACTATCTCCATGGAATATTCCCGTTGAAATATTTATGGCATTGGAGACGATCATTCCACTCTCTGTTCTAAGTGTGGGGTTTGTTGCCCAGGTCTTTGTGAGCCTCCCAATAGCAGCAATTGCCAAATGGAGACACTTCAGCAGCCATGAATGGGGAATAGAGTCAAATGCCTTCCTATAATTAAGCCACACTGTTAAAAGTCTCCTACGGTGTTTTTTTCCCCACCTCGGACAGTACAGCTTGCTTATAAAAAGTTGTTCGGCACATCCCCACACTTCTTTCCACCGGCCTGCTCATCAGTCATCATGTTGTTGGACTCACAATGATCCTGTAGGAATTGGTTGTGGCAGCTTGTGTACAGTTTGTACATAATGGGCCTGTAGTTTTCAGCTAACTCGGTGGTTCTATTCTTCGTCACGAGATTCGTCCGTGCCATAGCAAGCCAATTTGGTTCTCAATCTGACTTTCCATAGTACTTTTGAATATACTTACTAGTGGCTTCCTGTAAAATATCAGCCTCTTATACCAGTATCCAACTATTATGCCCTTTCCTGGTGCCTTTCCATTATGCAGTTTGCTTACAGCTATGGCGAAAGTTTCCCGGTCAATTGCATATGTTTTACTGTTGATGCTGTTACAGTATTCTCCCTCTACTGCATTTAGCCACGATGCATTGAAGTTGAGATACCTCTTTTCGTTCCAGATTTTCAACCAAAATGAATCAAAATCTTCTGGGGAGGGGTATTTCTTAACGGTAATATTTTCCTTCCTCATCTTTCTATTGTCTGTGGGTTGGAAGCAAACTTGCGTTTTATATAGATTCGTAAAAAAAATACGAACTCAGGGCTCTAAGCGAAAACCTTCGCTTAGAGCCCTGAGTTCGTATTTTACAGTAATTACCCCCCCCCACTACCCTCAAGGGCTTGGTGTGAAGCGTCACCATACAGTTTTGTTCATTAGATGTAACTGGTGAGGTGTAAACTCATTATTCCTCTTACATTTTACTATCGTGGTTTACCATACAATATGGCAGTGTAGATTGTTGATGTTTTCTCCAAGTTTTGTTTTCCATCTAGGTTGCTTCGGTTTAGTAGTTTCATTACCATATATACTGCAAATTTCTTCTATGTGTTCTTTAAGTGTCATAGCGGCTGTGTATATGAGGGTATTAATACTCCAGTAATGAAGATCAAATGATTCCATGTGTTCTCCAGAGACATCGTCAATAACTTTTAACATTAGAGGTGTCAGAGTTTTTCTTAATCTTGTTAAGGATGGCCTGTTACTCAACTATAGTTTCGAAAAAGTCAAAAAGTTTTCTATGAACTGTGGTTTCAGGATGTTTCTAAGTTGAATATATTTCACAGTTGTTTCTGTTGACTGAGCTACATTTGGAGAGACACGACAATTTAGTGATGGCGGCTGTGTGTGTACATTATTTTCAATTTCTCTTCTGGTAGTTTTTGGCCAGTTCTCAGTGTTTTGAGAAGATCGATTTACATCACGTGAGCTAGTCATTTTTCTCTTAAAAAAAGATGCATGTTGTCGCAGTTGTTTTGCAGTAAAGGTGCTTAAGTTGGAGTAAGATTCATCCAAATACATTTTTAACCACTTCATATATCCGATAGAAGGGTCTTCACGCGCTTTTTCATAGCATCGAAGTAGATCTTGGTTTAGATGTAGAGTCGAAGTAAAATGAGAGGAGTATTGACGACTTCTTAAATAGCTTGCTGGTGCTATAGTGCTGTTTTTCAGCCATAATCATGTTAGCGAAATTCCACGTGGTGTAGGTTATATTTTTAAAATCCGGTCTGAATAATGCTACGTTAGTAGGTAAAAGGTGTTTCTCTTATGTATAATTGGAGAAATAAATCAGTTACATATTTAGGCTGGAAGAGTCGGCATAAATGTAGAAGGGAACGTTCAAGAATATTTTTTAACGGCCCTCCACGCCTGCACGTCTGATGTTGACGGCACCATCTTGATGTATGTATGTATGTATGTATGTATGTATGTATGTATGTATGTATGTATGTATGTATGTATGTATGTATGT
>JAOPUL010613439.1:0-10681 GCA_027564515.1 Octopus rubescens | reverse complement strand
ATACTTTCTCTCTTTTACTATCGCAGGTATAAAGGTTTTTCTTATATTTTTCATATTTTTCATATTTCATTATAACCATATTTCTAAGTTTATAAGTATGATTTTATTTATTTTTATCTTTATTTCTTTATTCCTTTTTGCCTCGTTTATGTGAAGATACATATATGAATACCCATATATGTCTCTATGTGTCTATGTGTGTATGCATGCGACTGTGCATATCCACGTGTATGTATCTACGTATATACACACGTGTGTGTCCGTTTATATCTTAGTATGTATCGTCACTTTTGTGTGTGTATATATATATACGTCTACGTTCTGCGTATATACATCTGCTTTTCTCTATAGCGTTCTTCTATTATATCAACCAATCAAACTCTGTTTTACCTCCCAGCTTCTAGACTTAAAGATATTTTGAATTTTTTCAAAATATTTTCATTATATTTCCATGTCGGATTATATTACCGAATGTATATCCTATCTGAAGCTCATGATCTCCATTTTTTATTTTTAAAATTTTTATTTATATTAATAATACTTCAACTTAACATCTCTCATCTTTATTGATATTATTGTCAAAAGTTTGTAATAATGTTGTATCATTGATGTATCTTAACTTTACATTCTTAACTTTACATTTGGTAGACAGAAACTGAAAGGAGTCTGTCATATGTGTGTGTATGTGTGTGTTTGTATCTTTGTCTCTGTGTGTTTGTATCTTTGTCTGTGTTTGTCTCCCACCACTACTTAACAACCAGGAATTACGCTAAGCTCCACTGTCTGCTTTGGCATTTATTTTAAAGCTACATGCCCTTCCTAATGCCAACCACTTACAGAGAAGACTGAGTGCTTCTTACGTGGTAACAACACTAGCTAGGTCTGCTTTGTCATGGTTCTAACGGCTAGATGTTCTTTCTAATCCCAACCACTTTACAGTGGGAACATGATGCTTTTATGTGTCACAAACACATAAGGTTACTAAGTAACTTGCAAGGCAAAGATCCTTTTATGGGGTGGTATTGAAGGAGGTGGTATTGTGCCAGGTGTTGAAAGGTTAGAGTATGACTGAGGGACAGAAACAGGTGTCTTGCTGTAGAGGAAATACATGGTGACCCTATGTCAGAGGGAGAGAGAGAGAGAGAGAGAACATGTGTTTGAATGAGTGGGTGAGAGAGATGATGGCAAGGTACCAGAGCATACTCTCAAGGTATAAAATATTTGAATATAAATGGAATGGTAGAGGATTGCTCAGGGTGCTCGAGTAGGGACTTCACATGAATGCAAAAGGGAGGAGAGGGAATGCAGTGACTGGTAAAACCCCGGGTATATAGGGGGATTGACAGGATAGCAATGATACAGTTGGCCATGAGGAAGGACAGGAGTGGGGAAGGAGAGATAAGCATGAAGAAAAGAAGATGAGAGGAAGAAGATATATGTAGTTTGGTTCATTGGGGGTAGGCTGTAGGAAATTAATGTTACATATGGATGGAACACACAGCACTTTCAAAACTAAGTTTTGCTGAGGTGGGAGATGGGCTTCTCAAGAACCTCATATCGTCAGACATCTTGATCCATTGCATTCCCCTCTGTGAAGCCCAACATCTTGAGATCGGCCCTCAGTACTTCATCCCATGTCCTCCTGGGTCTCCCTCTTCCACAAGTGCCATCTACCCTAAGTGATCTGCACTCCTTTATACAGCTGTCTTCATTCATATGCATCTTATATCCAAACCAACGTAGTCTTCTCTCTTGCATGCTACATCTGATTCCTCTTATGCAGAACTTTTCTCTCAGCTCATTTGCACTTTGTCTATGCATGTTGTCTGCATTCTGGGCCCATGTCTCACTACCATGGAGTATAGTCATTTGAATGCAAGCATCTTACAATCTGCAACAATACTTTCAGAACATCCTCCACCACCGCTAATTTGGTCACCTAGATAACAGAAACTATCTACAACTTCAAGGGATCCTCCTGGGCATTTGAGAGAGTCTAATTCCTGTGTTTCTTTAGCACTTATTGTTCCTGCGCATCTGCCACATACAAAAACAACTTTCTCTGTTAACCTACCTGCAATTCCACTGCATCTCTTATGTGCCCATAGTTTGCACTGGGTGCAATGAATGTAATTCCTTCCAACATCTTTCCTACATATTGAGCAGTGCTATTTACCTGACAGAAAGAGAGTCTTATCTGCTTTCTTGCTAACAACTTTGGTCTTGGCTAGATTAATTTTAAGGTCCTTTGGTTTCAGATTTTGCCTTCATACCTGGAATGTCTTCACCAATTCCGTTATAGATTCTGCTATAAGAGTGAGGTCATTTCCCACTGGCAGCCAGTTTTAAATTCCTGTGTTATGACCTGGAGGACTATGATGATTAAGAGGGGACTGAGAACTGAGCCCTGGTGAACCCCTACTTGTACACTAAATTTGTCATTCATGACCGACTCTCACCCAACTGACAACATCACTATACATGGCTTGTACAGCTCTAACAAGTCACTCATCTACTCCTAACTTCCTTAGATACCGTCAGATAAGAGAACAAGGAACTCTGTCAAAAGCTTTCTCTAAGTTAACGAAAGCCAAGTACAATGGTTTACTTTGGGCCAGATACTTCTCCTGCAGCTGTTTTACTAGGAAAATGGCATCTGTGATACTCTTCCCAGGCACAAAACCAACTACATCTCATCTAGTTTAATGCTATTCCTAATTGATTGGGCTATAACTCTCTATGTAATTTTCATGACCTGGTCCAGCAGTTTGATACCTCTCTAGTTGTGTCTATCTAAGGTATCACCTTTACTCTTGTAGTAGGTAACTATAATACTATTTCACCAGTCATTGGGGATGATGCCTTCATGGATAACCTGATTAACTATACGAGTGACTAGGCTGTATCCTACTCCACCAGATATTTTAAGCATCTCAGGAGTGATTCCTGATGGTCCAGGAGCTTTCCCTGTCTTCTTATCCTTAATTGCCTTATCTATCATACTGCTGTTAACTCTGATGGCTGGTGCCTCAGTTGGTTCTATATTTGAAAGACTCTCCTCCTATGCAATGTCCACATTTCACAACTTTTCATAGTGGCACTTCCATGCATCTTTCTTCTCTGAATCACCAAGTGCAAGCATACCATTATCCATTCACACACATTTCTCACCCACATCTCTATTTTCTCTGATACACTGCTTTGCAATCTGGAACACCTCACAACTCTGATCATCACAATGTAGAACATTGGCAAATTTCCAACTTTTTGCATTTCCTTTCGCTATGTAAACCTACTGCCTAGCTTCTCTTCTTGCCACCTGATATAATTCTCTGCTATCACCATTTTCCCAGTCTTTCTAGGCCTGTCTCTTTACTTTTATAGTACTGTCTACCTCCTTGTTCCACCACCATGTCACTCTTGGCCTGGCTGGGACTTTGTACCAGCTACAGATTTGGTCTGTAGCCCTCAGTAGGTTGTCTCACAGGAACTTCTAATTGTTTTCTAAGCTATATGTCTCCAACTTCTCCTCATCAGAAGCTTCCATTTGAATATCTCTAAATTTCTAGGTTTTCAAGCTTCTTTATCCTCCTTTTCCAGTCTGGTTTATTTCTCTGAATCCTTGCTCTAATTCTGAAGTCACTAACTAGTAACCTATGTTGGGTTGTACATACTTCACTTGGGAAAGATTTTGCATTTGTGAGTATCTGTGTCTTATTGCTTGGTGAGAATGTAATCAATCTGTCTTATGTGCCTATCAGACTGACAGGTGATAAGGTGGCTGGCCGGCTGGTTTCCTGAAGTTAGTGTTGCAGATCATCAAATCATTTGCATCACAGAACACCAGTAGCCTTGTCCCCTCCTCATTCTTAGAGCCAAAGCTGTAACCTCCATGCACACCATGGAATCCATGGGAGTGCTGCCAAACATGTTCATTGAAGTCACCAGCTACAATAACCAAGTCTCTGTCATTTGTCATTGAGGTAGTCTGCCAAAGGACCTCATAGAATTGGTCCTTCTGATCATCAGTCAGCCCAGACTGTGGATCATAGGCAGAGATATATGTAACTGTTGATTTATTCATCTCAGCTTAACTACCCTATTACAAACTCTGACTACCTCAATTACCTTATCTACCCATCCATTTTCTGCCCAAAGTATACCTACAACACCCATCCCATCACTCCTGTCTACCCAGAAGAATTTGTATCTCTGTTTCTTACCCACGAGGAATCTAGTGGAGGCTTCCTTCCATCTTACTTCTTGCACACCACACATCTACATGCCATCACTCCAACATTTCAATAATCTCACCAGTCCTTCCTTTCATTGTTCTGACACTGAAATTGTGGACTTGAGTGGAAAAGTAGGAAGACCATCATCGTGGAACATATATATCTGAAGCAATGAATAAGAAACTCCAATACAGGTTAGCTGTAAAACAACATAGAATACGACGAGTAAAACTCAAGATAGATGGAAAAATGTCAACCAAACTCCACTGGTGTAATGGTAACACATTCCATCGAATCCATGAAAGATGCTGGTTCGAGTCCAGTGGAGGTTGGTTGACATTTTTTCCATCTATCTTGAGTTTCACTCATCTTCTTTGGCTAATCTGTATTGGAGTTTCTTATTTATTACTTCACTTCAATTCACTTCAATACATCAAAAATATGTAAACATGAGTTTACATATTCAAAACAAGGCTATTATATATATCTATTATATATATACTACTGTATAAATCTATGCTCTTGCTTGATGGGGATGAGGTCATCCCAGATTAGCAGTCCCAAAGGCATCATCATGCTTAGAGCTGACCTGGTCCACCAGTGTCCCCCATTGCTGGCAGTCCTGTGCCAGCTACTTTGCATCTTCCAAGGTGATGTTGAGCCTCTGGAGATCTTCCTTAATCACGTTTAGCCATCTGGCATGGGGCCTGCCACAGAACCTCTTCAGCTTGCAGTTGCTGAGGACATGTCTATACCAGGAGGTATATGTCTATACCAGCGCATGCGGCGGATGGCTGTGAGATGGGAGGCTGCAGGATGATGTGTGCACTCATGCAGCTTTTCGTTGGAAACATGATGGTACCATCTGATATTTTTGATGGTCCTCAGGGCTCTACTGTTGAGGCCATTTATCCTCTTTGCCAGGGTCTTCGTGAAGGACCACATTTCTGCTCCACAGAGAAGAACAGAGAGAACCAACGCTTTGTAGATGCAGGGCTTCAACTTTTGGAAGATAGAGCAGTGGCACCAAAAGGGATTCCATAGGGAGTGCATGACCTCGGCAGCCAGGTCACAGCTGCAGTTGATCTCCGGGGTCAGGTCTCCATTGTGAATGATTGTGAAGCCTAGGTAGATGAAGGACCTGACAAATTCCATGATGTTGGGACCCATATGGTGTAGGGGAGGGTTTGGGCACCACTGATGTGCATCAGCTTGGTCTTCGCTCAACTCACCTCAAGGTCAAGCTTTGCCGATTCCTCTCGGTACATGGTCAGTGCGTCCCTCAGCTGGTTGACTGAGTTACTGAAAAGGGTGGTATCGTCTGCATACTCCAGGTTGGCAAGGTGGTAGTTCCTGGAGGTAAAGCCAGAAACTCACTCACAAATCTTGGTCATCAGATAATCAAAGACATAGTTGAAGAGGTCAGGAGCAGCCATGCAGCCTGTCTGATCTCACTGTTGTTGGGAATCAATTGAAGTCCCTCCCATTCACCCACATGCAGCTCTTGGCACTTCTATAGAGCTGCCGGAACAGGGTGGGGACCATGGGAGATGTGCTGACAAGCCTGAAAATTTTCCAGAGGGATGTGTGGTCAACTGTATTGAATACCGTCTTGAGGTCAAAGAAGACAGTGTAGATGCAGCAATCTTTGAAGAACTCCCAAAATCTTTCAATAATGAGGTGGAGGGACCCTGAGGAGGATTCTGGTGAAGAGTCTGCCCAGGATGGAGAGGAGGATTGATGCATCTGTGGTTGCAGCAAACAAGTTTGTTGCCCTTTCGTTTCCTGAAGGGGAGGATGATGCTTCGGGTCCAGTCATTTGGGAGCTGCTCTGACACCCATACATAACCACGGGTGAGCCACTGGATCATGCCCGCTTTCAACATCTCTGTGGTGATAGTGCAGATTCCAGAGACTTTGCAGTTGTTGAGCTTCTTCAGGGCAGCAGTGACTTCATTGGGGATGACAGGATCGAGTCTACAAGTATTGTTGGTGGTGGCTTTGTTTGCAGTGATAGTTAGGCTGGGATCAATTGGGACAGGTAGGTGATGAAGAAGAAGGCTGAAGTGCTCCTTTCAGCGTTCAAGGCGGGCGGTTTCCTTGGTTATGAGGTTGCCATTGGTATCTTTCACCAGAGCTATCTTGAAATGGGGACCGCCATGGGTTCGGCAGAGCATTTTGAACACCTGGCTGAGGGAGTTGTTCCTTACCGCTGCCTCCAGACGCTCAGCATCTTCCACCCAGACCTTCTTGTGGTCATCTGTGATGGGCTTGTTGCACATTCGGTTAAGCTGTTGGTATTCATTCATGTCGCCATGAGGTTCGCCTGTGCAGTGACAGTTGATTATCTCCAGCATCTGCAGTGAAATCCAGGGCACATATTCTGTATCCCACGCTCTATTACACAGAGCACTTATAATAGGTGGTACACAACATGGACAAGCAATTCCTTGGTATCTCATTCAAGGACATACCCATTCCATCTCGGAAAACTTACCTATTATTACTTCTACACAAAACTAATGACTTAATTAGGAGAATGTGATGGTGAGCCTTTTTTTATTATAAAGCTAAAGAAAAATGCAACTATAACCTCAAATCCTATAAAAACCCTCCTCACAACCAGCTGCTAGACGGATTTAAATCTGATAAGACTGGAAATTTATACGCGATTACTATGGAGCAATACATGGACTTCATTCGCAAGGACCTACATAAATCATATAAAACCATTGCTAAGTCCACCCTGGATGCTATTAACCACCAGCACTGTGAATTAGTCTACAAGCTAGAAATTGATGACAGGATGGAGCCCTATACCTCTAAAACTCCCCCACTTCAATCTCAAGGACCATAAATTAGAATTTAATACCAAACTATCAATAAGACTCATCTGCCCTACAAAATCTGATCTCAGACGAATTAGTAAAAATATTTTAGACAGAGCCATACCAATTGTTAAGAATAAGTTGAATGTTAACCTATGGTCATGCACAGGTGAGGTGATAACATAGTTTCACCTACTTAAAAATAAGAATAATTCATCCTTCCTCCAATTTGACATTAACAACTATTATGCCTCAATCTCTCCCATCCTTTTTAACAAAGCCCTTATTCTTGCAAGAAAATCATACCCCTCTAAATATTGATATTATACTAACAGCTAGAAAGACTCTCGTTACCAACTAGGAAACTAAACTCGGCACCCCCTAAATTACCTAATAAAAGCCTGAGGAGAACCTTACTTTGGTATACCCCTGCTTCTTCTTAAATGTTAAGGGCTTACCTGAGCAATTCTTTGCCACTATCAAATCCAATTTTCCACCCACCATAAGTACCATGCTATTTTTAATCGTTCCACTCTTAAATTAACCTATTCCACTACACCTAGCAATTGAATCCATCATAACCAATCTAATAAGCACAAGCTTAATAGGCATCACCCACAAAACACTACTAAGGAGAATAATAAATGTAACAATAATAGTGATTATAATAATAATAACAAAAATAATAAGGATTATAGTAATAATAATAATAACACTGTGATAGCACAAATAATATTAGTATTAATAATAGTAATAATAATAATAATAATAATAATAATAATAATAACAATAACAATAATAATAATTAATTCTTTTAATTGGCCACAAGGGCTAACAATTGGAAAACATTAAAATACAATACAATAATACAATACAAAGGGTTTTCAGCTCGTGTACACAATGAAATAACATTATAATAATGATTTCTTTTATTTGCCGCCAAGTCGATGGATGAGGGGGACAATACAAAGACAGACGTAAAGTGTGGGGGTTTACATATGATGAAATGATAAAAAAAAAGGGCGTATACACGGTATACAACAAACGAAGTAAGAAAGTATACATAGTATACAATTCAGGAGGACCTATAGAGATAATCGAGGAACCCCACCGTCCAAGATCTCTCTGAACACCAAAGACAAGTGCCCTCTACAATTCCTTTTCTTCGACTCACAGGTCTACACTTAAAGCGGTACCATCCACTCTTGCCTTTTTCGCAACTTTCACTCACCGTTCAACAAATTCACTCGGGGACAGCACCTCCCTCTCCACCCTCACTTTCATTTCCAAGTGAAACTTTAAAAAGTCAATGAGGCCTCTACTAAAAAGGAATGTATCTGTCCTCATGCATTTCAATCTCGTCCACCAAAACTGCTTTACCTGCCCGCTTAAAGGTGGGCAGTGGGGCAATCAATACTATAGACTTGGCCGATAGACGGATCCGTCCACACGCGATAGCAGCTGTTCGACATAACCCCACAAATCAGCAATGCCGGACACTGAACGAGTGCGTGCAGAACGGTTTCGTCACTCTACGCGCACATCGGACAAGCCCGTCTGACAGCACATCCGTGCGTGTAGAGTTTATCTCAAACCGGTACCCCCTCCCCGGTAGTACTGCCAGGCAGGAGATCTGGAAATTATCCATGATAGTTCCTGACGGGAAATTCCTCCGAAACAGACTAGCCAGTTCGTTTTCATCGGCGCCCAGAATCTCCCCGAGAACGTCGTCGCACTTTCCCGCCACTAATCCTCTATAAGTTGCTAAAGCGGAACATCCACCGATCCCATTGCCCGACTGGTAGAGAGCTGTGAGCGTTTGACGACATTCTAGGTGCCAGGCACCCAGTCTCGGTCTTTTCTTCAGCTCAGTCAAGGAGACGAGCTGCGGAAAGACGAGCCTCACAAACGGGGCCCACACACGCTCACCGTCCATAAATCGTTACAGGTGGCGAACATGAGCGCATGTCAACGCATTAGACGCCACGGAATGCCTAATCCACCACTCAGAGAGTGTTGGCAGCAGACTGATTTCCTGGCCATTGGAACGCGTCCTTTCCACAAGAAATAAAATAGGAGACGCTCCAACCTGGTCAAGCAGTAACCGGGGCAAGGCACGACTGTCAGGCGATAAATGATAGCGGAGGCGATGTAGGCATTCGCCACCTCTGCCCGCCATTTAAGGGAAAACTTCCTCTCAGCCCATTTCTAGGTAAGGCTGGCCACCCTGTACGTCACCTCGCCCTAGTTCTTATCCACCTGGAGGTCGGGACCAAAGCAGGTCTCGAGCAGTTTAACTGGTCCGTCTGTCCAGAGTCCGAGGACGCCGTCCGACAGCATCGATCTACTTCTCCAGGCGCCCAACCGCAATCCCACCGACTTGTCGGAGTTAATTTTAGCCCCAGCAACCGACTTATATTTCTTTAGAATGGTGCCAACCGTTTCCACTACGGAGGCGTCCGAAACCATAACGGTGACGTCGTCCACGTACGCCGCCACAGCCCACCCGTGTTGTGGTTCAAGAGGGACGCCCCTTAACTGTTCCAACTTCCGCAGCAGTAGCTCAAGCGCCAGTACGTACAGAAGAGGTGAGAGCGGGCAGCCCTAACGGACTGAGTGAGCGATGCCAAACGGTTCCGTTAGGTGGCGGTTTACTTTGACCACCGATGTGCATTGCAGCGATCCAGCCTTTGAAAACGGGTCCGAATCCGATCGCTTCTAGGACGGCTTCCAAGTAGCCATGGTCGACCCTATCGAATACCTTGGATTGATCCAAATTGTGCAGAGCCCCACCGAAGCCATCTTTAGACCCAGCCCTCTCTATGATGTAGCGCATAAGGTGGAGGTTGTCGTGGATAGACCTGTTCAGGATTGCACACCTTTGCGCTTCACCGACCAGACTACTTACAACAAATGCCAACCTTTTCGCTAACACCTTGGCCAAAATCTTAAACTCTGTGTTTAGCAGAGATATGGGCCGAACATTCTCTAGCACGTCCCCCTTGTCGACATCCTTTCTCAGCAGCGTTACCACACCCCGGCTAACAGCACTAAGAATTCTCCCTTTTTTGCTACCAGTTACGGTAGACGTCTGCCTAGAGGCCGCCAAACAATTCTGGCATAAACTCATAGAATTCATAGGGCAGACCAACCAAACCAGGCGATTTGGGACTTGTGCAATCGTTCATCGCCCCCCCCCCCCGGATTTCCGCGGCCGTTATCCGCTTTTCGCAGAACCTCGCATCCACTGCCGAGAGCCGCGGTAGGCCGTCCAGGTACGAACTAAATCTGCTATCCTCGCCGACCCATCACCCTCCCCATATAGCCACGCGAAGAGCTGCTGGAAAGCCGCATACATCTGCTCGGAACCGAATAGCATGCGCCCGTCCCAATCCGTAAAACTCCTGATTGTGGTTTTGTTGCCACGTCGCTTCTTCACCGTCCGAGCCCCTCGGACGGCTGTAGTTCCTTCGTGTTTGAGCGCACGGGCTCTAGCTCTGAAACCGAAGCCTTCGCGTTTTGCCTCGAAGAAATGTTCAAAGGCCATTCTCGCCGCTAGCACGTTGGTCGCGATGCCTTTACTAATAGCCTCTTCTAGTTTGCTAACTAACTCTCCCT
>JAOPUL010613020.1:0-10683 GCA_027564515.1 Octopus rubescens | reverse complement strand
CGGAACTGCACGCATACTGCGCAGGGTACTGTCTGTCTGAGGTCCTTGTTGTGACTTGAGAGACAGTATAAACACCCAGGTACACACAATATTATCCACAACATCACAATATTGGGTACTGTGCGACACCTTTATAATAATAATAATAACAACAACAACAGCAACAACAGCAACAACAACAACAACAACAACAACAAAACAATAATAATAATAGAAGCAAATAAGTTGATGAAAATGGAACACTAAAAAGAGGATATAGACAGAGGATGTATCGATAGTGGTCTGAGGGAGGCCTCCTTCAAACAACGGACTAGAGACTGAGTGACTAAGTTAGAGCAATCCGCAAAAACCAATGGTTAACTGTTCTAGACCTGTAAAACTTAAGGAGAAAAATCAGTGAAGTCCAAATTGAAGGGCCAACTGAAAATGAACATATTCTATAAAAGATGGGTGATAAAACTACAAAAGTGGAAGATAGAGATGCAACCCGACCTTAAAATTTCATAACATCAACACATAAAAGCAATTAAGCAAAGAAGAGCAACAAACTTTGAAAGATATCATATAAATTGCAAAGAAGAGAGAATTTGCAGGAAATAGGAACTTCAAGAATATTGACAGTGGAACAATGAAATCAATAATGGATAGAGTAAATAATATAATCGAGCATGTGGAGGTAACGAATGTTACAGATATCAATGATCTTATGAAAGCAATCAGTACATATACAGCAAAAGTGATAGGAATGAATAATATAAAAAACGGGAGAAATGATGAACCATGTTGGAAAAGAAGAATCCAAGACACAATAAAATTGTTCAGAAGAGACATCAACTTATTAGAGAGACAAAAAAGTGACAAAATGACTTCAACAGGAAAGTACAGAGAAGTAGATTACAAATACCAGATAAAGAAAAGGGGACTGGATGGAGTTTTTGAAAAGCTAAAACAGAGACTGGTGGCTAAAGCAGCCAAAGTGAAGAACTACGAACAACGAGTGAAGCGGTTCAGGCAAAATAGACTTTTTCTGGAGGAGCAAAGGAAGTCGTACGAGGAACGAAATGGCAGAGACCGACAGGAGGTAATCACAAATGCAGAGGATAGTAAGAGATTTTGGAGTAACTTGTGTAGCAATAGGAAGACACATACGTTGTATGCAGATTGGTCTAGGGAATTAAAACAAGACTCACCAGGTATGGTCCAAGAAGTTAAGATCACGGCAATAATGATCAGGACGCAGTGTCGCAAAATCCCTAATCGGAGAGCCCCTGACCCTCTTGGAGTTCAAGGGTACTGGATAAAAAAAAAACATACAACTCTACATGAAAAGATCGCAGCCAATTTCAATAAAATTTTAAACAACACAAACCCATTACGAGCATGGATGACGCGTAGAAGGACAGTGCTCTGCCTGAAGGATACTTCAAAAGGGAATGCTGTGGACAATTTCCGCCCTATCTCATGCCTTCCAAATCTTTGGAAGTTATACACTCGGATCTTATCAGAAACCATATATTTATTTGGGGGAAAATCAAAACATCCTTCCAGTGGAAAAGAAAGGATGCACGCAAATATGTAAAGGCACGAAGGATCAAATCTAGATCAATAAAGCTATCCTCAGATATTGCAGAAGGAGACATACCAACCTTTCAATGGCAGGGATTGATTACCGAAAGGCATATGATGTTATCCCTCACTCGTGGATAGTAGAGTGGCTGACCTTTTTTCGAGTGGCCGATAATATAAGAGAATCCATACAGCAGAGCATGGAAAATTGGAAGGTTGAATTAACGTCATGTGGTAAAACTCTGGGAGAGTTCACAAACAAGAGGGGGATTTTTCACTTCTGTTTGTCATGTGCATGATTTCTTTGTCTGTTCTACTGAGAAAGACATACCTTGCTTACGTGTGGGGACGACGGAACATTAAAACCAACCATTCGCTGTTCATGGACGACTTGAAGTTGTTTAGGAAGAACCAGACACTGGTGGACTCGTTGATCAAAGCAGTACACCTTTTCAGTGACGACATAGGAATGGAGCTCGGGATAAAGAATTGTGGAGTCCTAATACTTCAAAGAGGAGAGGTGATGGAAACCGAAGGGATAGAACTGCCAGACGGAAGTATCATGAAAGACATCGATGAGAGTGGATATAAGTACCTTGGCATTCTAGAGACTGACAAAACAAAATAAAAGGACATGAATAATCTACACAACAAAGAATACATGAGACGACTATGTTTGGTCATCAAATCTAAACTAACGGGAAAAAATAAGGTCACTGCCCTCAATGCCTGGGCTCTATCAGCACTACGATATGGAGCGGGAATACGTAAATGGACAAAAGAAGAGATAAACCCGACGGACCGAGAAACACGGAAATAAATTACTATATATGGAGCCTTGTACTCTAAAAGCGAAGTGAATAGAATATATGTACCACGGCAAAGAGGCAGAGGTATGATAAGCTGCGAAGACTGTATAAGAAGTGAAGAAAACATTCTTGGATGGTATATCCGGAACAGTACAGAACCATTACTCGTGGGAGTTAAATTGGATGGATTCGTAGAAACAGAGCTATGCACCAATAAAGAAGATTTCAGGAAAAAAGGAAATTGAAAAGAAGACTACAGGATGGAAAAACAAGGTGATGCATGGACAATTCCTAAGAGGAATCTACAAAGAGTCCAATGCTGGAAAGATCGACAAGCATGAAACAAGGGCCTGGATGAGGAAGGGAAATTTGAAGGAAGGAATAGAAGCTCTCATCTGTGCTGCCCAGGAGCGGGCATTAAGAAAAAACTACGTTAGAGGTCATACCAGGTCTGATAGGGGCACTTGGAACAGTAACAAACAAATTTCAAAAATGTCTTGGCAAATTTGGACTGACTGTCAAGGCAGAGATGCACCAGAAAACAGCACTGCTTGTAACAGTCATAATTTTGTGGAGAATTATGTCAATGGAGCTGGAATGAGAAAAATGCAGGTCCCATTGTCATTCGTTATGACACGCTCCTGATCAAAGGATATCGGCACACCATCAGCCTGAGAAATACCATAATAATATTAATGTTTTCTTTATTGGCCGCATGGGCCGAATACAAAACAATTAGGGACAATACAACACAAGGGTCAAGTGGAGTGTGATACAATATTGTGTACAAATAAATTAACGATAACAATTAACAACACAATTAAACAATAACATTCCCCAAAAGGGGGAGAGTTTCTTTAAGAGACGACCGAGGAACCCCACACATCCTGGTTGCCCCAACCGCCAGGGGCACCTCAGCGCATGCCTCTCTCCTTCTTAACTTTTCCGGTTTAGAAGCGATAATTCAGGGTAGGCCCATTCACACGGACTATCCTCGCCACATTCACCCACCTTTCAACAAAATCCCTGGGGGTAGTACTTCCCTCTCCATCCTCACTTACCTTTTCAAGTGGAACTTGAAAAAGTCGATGAGGGCTTGGCCGAAGTGGAAGTTATCTGTCTTCAGTCCTTTCAATCTCGTCCACTACACTACCTCCTTCGCCATAGTCACCAGACAGAAGAAAACTGCCTTTCCTTCCCGGCCAAAGGAAGGCGGCGGAGCGATCTTCACAATGGACTCGGGTGATAGCCGGATCCGTCCTACACGTGTCAATAGCTGTTCGACCAAGTCAGCAATACTCGGACCTCCATGAAGCACGGTTTCGTCTTCCCGTGATCATCTCGCACATGTCCGTCTGACTGCATATGCGTGCCTGTAGAGTTTGTCCCGTACCGGCAAAGATCCCTGGTAGCATTGCCAGGCTAGGGATTTCTAGAAGTTATCCATTGACACCGGCGCGAATGTCCTCCGGAATAGACCAGCTGATTGATCTCTCCCGACGCTCAGGGGTTCCCCAAGTACGTCATCGCTCTTGCCCCCCACTAACCCCCTATAGAAATCCATTGTGGAAATTCCAACGATCGCATTGCCCGACTGACAGAGGGCTGTGAGCGCTTTCCGACACTCCAGGTGCCAGGCACCCTTCCTCGATCCACTCTTGATCCAGGACAGTAGATGCGTCAATGAGACGAGCTGCGGAAAATCCCGTCTGACGAACGGCGTCCACACCGATAAGGAAACGCTGGAGATGGCGCAGCCTCAGCGCGTGTCGCACATCATTAGACACGACGTGCCCAGTCCTCCACTCAGCGGCTGTTGACAACAGATAGACCGCCTGACGAGCGGAATACGTCTCTTCCACATATAGCGGAAGAGCAAGCGCTCCAACATAGTCAGCCACGAAGCAGAGCAAGGGACGACGGTCAGGCGATAGTAGATGACGGAGGCGATGTACGCATTCGCCACCTCCGCCCGACCGTTTAGGGGCAGCTTCCTCTCTGCCCATTTCTGAGTGAGACTTTCTACCCTGATCCTCACCCCTCCCCAGTTCTTGTCCACCTGGATGTCTGGACCGAACCAGAACCCGAGCAATTTAACCGGTCCTTCCATCCAGCGCCTCACAACGCTGTGGGTTGGCATGGACATGATTCTCCAGGTGCCGTGCTGCAGGCCCACCTACTTGTCCCAATTAATTTTCGCTCCTGTCACCGCTTCGTGCACCCTTAAAGCAGTGCTGATCATCTGATTTCGAGGTGTCAGTTACTATTACGGTGAAGTCGTCCGCATAAGACGACACCAACCTTCAACATCCTAGTTCACGCGGGATGCCACTGGAAGTATTCAGCTTCCTTGTAATGGCTCAAGAGCCAGTATGTACAGAAGCAGCGAGAGTGGACATCCATGACGATCTGAACTAGTGATGCCAAACGATTGCGATAGGTGACCATTTACCTTGACCACCGAATTGATGTCGCTGTACATTGCAGCGATCCAGCCTCTGAAGACGGGACCGAAACCGGCCAACGGGAGGTCAGCCTCCAAGTATTTAGCTAACACCTTGGCCTAAATCTTATAATCTGCGTTCAGCAGAGTTATGGGCCTAAAATTGTCAATTACGTCCCTCTTGCTCGGGCCCTTCCTTAGCAGCACCACGACTTTACGGCTCACAGCACTGGTTATTCTCCCGATCTGTTGCCAGTTGTGGTAGACGTCTGTCAAGAGATCACAGAAAAAGTCTGGCATATAGAGATAAAGCTCGAAAAGCAGACCATCCAACCCCGGTGACTTCTCCATCGGACCGCTCGCCATCGAGTCTTCAGCTGTTATCAGTATTTCGCAGAAGTTCGTGACCCTGGACGAAAAGCACGACATACTGCCGAGGTAGGAGGTGACGTCCATCCCGTCCCCGACGCACCGCCCGCTCCGTACTGTTCGTTAAAATGCCGCTAAAATTCCGAACACATCTGCCTGGATTCTTGTAGCATGCGCCTGTCCCGGCCCGTCAAAAACCGAATTGTGGATCTTTTGCCCCGTCGCACATCTGCCACCCAAGACCATCGAACGGCTTTCGTTCCCTCGTGTCTCAGCTTACGCGCCCTAGCTCTGGCAACGCAACCTTCGTGCTTGGCATTAAACAATTGATCGAGGGTCAATTTTGCTGCCAGTACGTCAGCCGCTATGCCTTTCTTAATCGCCTCTTCTATCCTCCTGACTAGGTCTCCCACTATCTTAGATTGCTCTAAAGCTATTTCCATCCACCATCGGTTGTTGACGATTGCGCCTGACAAACTCCGATGGACTAATTTGCTAACCCGGTTTCTGGGGCCCTGCCTATGGATCATATCTAGGACGAACGAACAGATCAGTAATTTATGGTCTGTGTAGCAGACGATTTTGAAAAGTGGACAACATATGCTAATTCTGTCTAATGGCCTACAGAATATCCTATCTAGATACGATCCGGGATACCCGGTGCTATTTGCCCATGTCCACGTTCGCGTATCCGGGAAATCCAGTTGGTACCTCTCTGTCAATCTGAAGCGGCTGAGTAGATTTTACACCCCCTCTCTTATCGGCTAGCCCCAACCTGTTCAGCCGTGCGTCCAAGATATCGTTCCAATCACCCACTAGAACTAAAGGGTGAAGCATCCCAAGGAAGACGTCCAAACGTCTGAAGAAATCTGGCTGTCCCGGCCCTGTTGGGGCGTACACAGCGACTAATCTGAAAGCACCACCTTCGCTATTGCTCACGTCCAGGACCACCGACTCACCTTCCGTGTCCAGGAAGACCGTCCGTACCCCAAGGTCCAGACCTCTCCTAGACAGCACTACTACCGCACCTCCCTTTCCAGGCCGACTGAGAAATGCGTATTTCTTAAAATAATCCAAGATGGGGGCTAGATCGCGTGTGTCGGAGATCATGGTTTCACTATCTGCCGTTACATCCATAGCTAGTGAGCTGAGGTCGTTGAGTAAACGCCCCTGTTTCCAAGGTGACCCCAGACAACGTACATTTATACAACCTACTCTTAAACATGCCATGACCACCGGATAGAATTTCGAGAAGAAACCAAAGAGGTCTACTTACCCTATGGGTGCCGCTAAAGGTCGGGTGGTTCCACGACCATAGTTTCTTCAGGTTCTCTCAGGAACCCCCTTAAAAGCCTACTCGTGGTTTTTGCGTAAGGGGTTCCCACGTTATGAAGGAAGCTTTCCCTAATGATTTTATATGCTTCTATAGGCATTCGTACCATCAGCAATGCTTCTGGCGCATGAAAAGCTTCGTTGGAAAAGCTTCGTTGGGAAAGCTCCTGCGCACTGTATCTGTCCCTTTATTGTTTTTTCTTCTGCTGTTGAAGCGAGCGGTGGTGGTGCATCACTGCTGGCGTTATTGGTGTTGTTGGTGTTGTTGGTGTTGCTGTTGTTTTTGGTGTTGCTGCTGTAGCAGGTGTTGCTGTTTTTTTTGTTTGGAGTTGCTGTGGTTGCTGTTGTTGCTGGTGATGGTGATCTTTTGGCATTTACTCGTTTTGCTCCAGTTGTTGCTGATGCCGTTATTGTCGGTGTTGGAGCTGCATTTGTTTTTCGTCTCTGGTTTGCTTCTTGAGGCTTGTGGGGATCTGAAGTTGGCAATAAGAGAGTTCCACGGTTCCCTCTATTTAGTTGAGGGCAGAACGCTCTCAAGTGGCCTGTCTCCCCACACAGGTGGCACCGTGGCCTTCTACCCTCAACCCTGACGTGTAGCTCTTCCCCTCCCTCTTGGAAGGCGAATGAGGTCTGGGATTTTATGGATCACCTCTGATTTAATGTGGAGTAGTACCTCCACACTGGTACCAGACCAATTTTCTCGTCACGTCCTTTTTACCTCCAGGAGGCTGCTACTACCTTACAATACCAAGCACGCTAACATCCACCAGAGATTTACATCTGGTGGAATCCCTGCTATCTTCATGTGTACCATCCCCCTTCCTAAATAGGATGAGTGGAGCACATATTTTGCACTCCGGTAGGGAACGACAGAATGTTTAGAAGCCAGAGCTTCAGTTTTAAAGAGCACTGCAATGCCCGCAAACTCTTTTGATCTGGAAACGTGCTGAATGTCAGGCATTAACTCCTTTAGGGCTCCTTCCACATCAGCTTCACTAGCCATCTCCGGCCGCTTTGTGCTTGTCGATATGCTTTTGTACTGGACTGTTTTTCTGTGTTTCTGCTAACACCTCATGGGGGATGGCTATGGCCGCCCGCGCTTTCTCTAGTCTAATTAGTTTAGCTGTTTCAGCTAGACAAATGTCTTTCTGAAGCAGGTCTATCTTGTACAGTTCTTTGCTTTTCCCAGCCGTTGCTGCAAATGTTTCGTTGTTATTGATTTCGTTAATAGTGTTCGTTGTAGTGGTGGTGGTGGTGGTGGTGGTTGTGGTAGCGGTGTATAATATGGTCGTCTTCGAAAACTCACTACTGCTGCTAATTGCCGTCTTTGGGAATTAGCAGGATAATTTGAATTTACCCCGAACCTGCTGCTATCATCTGTTTCCTTTGTTATTAATTCCACTGGACTTTGAACCTGGTGGGTGCTATCCTCCCCGTCTATTTTTGGGTTGAAGATGGAGGGAAGTACGATGTATTGACCTCTCAATCGGTATTGCTTCTTATCTCCTCTTCCATGTCTTTCGACAAGGCAAGCTTCGCCATATTTGTTTTTATATTATGTTTTTTTTTCAAACAAAATATTATTCTTTTGTTGCCGAATATGAGCCCCCAGAGGGCATCAACAGCAAAAACAACCAACCCTAAGCAAAGGTTGTATTTTTAAAAAAGGTTTTGTAACAAAATAATTAATATACAACTTTTGGAGACAACATTACATACAAATTCACTTACGTGTAGACGAATACGTGCATTGCTTCCGAAATAATAATAATAATATTCCATTCTATACTGGGCACGAAGGCCTGGAATTTTGGGGGAGGGGATTAGTCGATGTTATCGACCCCAGTTCGTAACTGGCACTCACTTTATCGACCCCGAAAGGGTGAAAGGCAAAGTCGACCCCGGCGGCATTTGAACTCAGAACGTAAGAGAAATGCCTTAATATTAAAATGACCATTGAATCTGCCAGTTCTAATAAAGAAGCTGCAAATAATTATCTTGAAGTGCCGGAGAATATTTTTCCTAAAGAAGGCTATACACCAAATTACGAGTACAATGTGGATGAAATAGGGCTTTCCTAGAAGCGCATGCCTACTGGGACTTTTATTTTCTTGTGAGAAAATTAGCATCAGGCTTCAAGCTTGCAAAAAGTGCTTGACGTTATTATGGAGACAATGCTGATGCTAATTTAAAATGAAAACTTGCTTGTATATCACCTGTATATCACTTCAAAAATCCGAGTGCTTTCAAGAGCCACGCTAAATATAATTTACCTGAGATTTGTTATTCAAATATGGTGTGAATGACTTCGAGCCTTTTCCAAAACTAATTTACTAAGTTTTGTTGCCCTCCTATTTAAAGGTACAGTTCCAGGTGTAATATTGGTTTCAAATTTTGGAACAAGGCCAGTGGGATGGGAGGGTCGATTATATAGACCCTAGTGTTCAACTAGTACTTATTTTATCGACCTCGAATGGATGAAAGGCAAAGTCGACCTTTGCGGAATTTTAACTCAGAACGTAAGGACGGACGAAATGCCGCTAAGCATTTTGCCCGGTGTGCTAACGATTTTGCCAATTTGCCGCCTTAGCGTCAGCTGTATTACAACAAACATTGTGCCTTATAGACAGTGCACCAAGTTACCGAGCGAATTGAATGATCCTTAGAATAATGTTAGAACAAGAATATATAATCAAGAACACGGCTTCTTTGTTCCAACTAAAGGGTTAATGTGTGATAGCGAACTCCAATGCCTATTGTCTGAGAACTTTGATACAGCTCTAAAAAGTATTTGTTAGGGAAAATAAATCTGAAGATAGGGACTTCTATAAACAGATCAACATTATGGTTGCAGAGGATAACATAGCCGAGTCATGGAATGAAATGAAACCCCCAGCTATGACTGATGTTTGGTAAAATGTATGGCTTGACCGTATCCGTGACCTTTTGGGTTTTCTACCATAAGGAAGTTTGTATCATGTTCAGCAAAATATTGTGACAATGGCAAATGATACAGGGCTTGAACAAATCATGGATTGTGTTGCTGAGTTGTTAGGGCTCCATATAAAGTTGTCTAATGTGGAGCTCACCCTTATTCTAACCTACTTAACAACTGTCTTCACAGAAATTCCAAAAGAACAAAAGCAACAACAGAAAATGGAAGGGGTGACATCAACTACAACTCGTGAGTCGGAAAATAAAATTGCCTCGTTCTCAAAGCAGAAAACAAGTCGTGTAACCAACCCCAGCCTCTCTCCCAGCGACAACAACAAGGCAAGTAGAGCCAAACACACAACAACAACTAGCGCAATAAAAGATCAGGAAACACTTCAATGCAGCAACAACCTATTCAATTATGAAAATGAGAACCAAATAGGGAGGGATGGGGAGAAGCAGATCTTTAAAAAAAATGATGAGAAGACACCCAACGGAAGAGCCCAAAACACTTAGAATGTAACACTCACTGCCGAGGAAGAACTCATATCTTATGAACGAGAACCAATGACCTGCGAGGGGAAAACAGTCGCCGACCCGAATGAAAAGAAAGTCACGGCTATTTGCAAGAAAAACACAGTTCTAATTAAACACTGAGATCACATAAAAAGGATAAAATAATAATTAACATCCCGGAATACTTTACGAAGTATTTATATTTCACCTGAAGATGTGGTCCATCACTTGACCAATATAACACATGAACTGCTCACAGAAGATTCTGGAATCTCCATCCCTGAACAATTATATGATGAAGCATACTGCGGGTGTTATGAAGGAAGTGTGGGTACCTTGATCGACACCAGTGGGGGTTTAAATTATATATAAATATCTTGTTTTAATTATCGTGTATTTTATATACTTTCTTTTTATTTCCGTATAGATTTTTGTTTTATGAATTTTTAATTTGTCCAATTATATATTGTATAACGTCTTTGTATATCTTCTCCGACACGCCTTATCGTTCCTTGTTTAATGTTAGCTTGTATTTTCTGTATCTTTTCGACCCCTTGTTGCTAATAAAGACATTTAAGCAGGCAGAATCGTTAGCGCGCCGGGCAAAATGCTTAGCGGCATTTAGCCCGTCTCCTACGTTCTGAGTTCAAATTCCGCCGGGGTCGACTTTGCCTTTCATCCTTCCGGGGTCGATAAAATGAGTACCAGTTTAAC
>JAOPUL010612851.1:0-10684 GCA_027564515.1 Octopus rubescens | reverse complement strand
GTAAGAAGGTTGCTACACATACACATGGTTCCGTGGTCAGTCCCACTGTGTGGCAACTATAGCTTCGATCTGGTCAAAAACTTGGAAATGAATTTTGTAGATGGAAATTGAAAGAAACCCGTCGAATATATGTATATATATATACATGTTTGTGTGTGTGTATGTGTGTGTGTCTATGTGTGTGTGTGTGCGTGTGTGCGTGTGTGTGTTAGATTGAGCTTTAAGAGCATTTTATGTTCGAACCATGTTGTTCTTGTTCTTGTTCATGATGATGAGGCTGCTCCTGCTGCTGTTGTTCAGATTATTTCAGATATTGTCAGAGAGTAAGTTGGTTAAAGTAAAATATGAATAATTGAAAAAATGAATTCAATTAACTGGCATCGATAATTATTTTTTTATCAGTTCCTAATCAGAAAATATCACCAAGCTGAAAACTAGAACAACTAACTCTTCAGCAATGCACATTTAAAGTATATCCATCGATATTTTTAACTATCGTACTAAATTGACCTCATCTTATACAGCTCTTTTAATCGAACTTATTTTAAACGTTATCATAATATCTGATCGTATTCCCTGATTAGATTTTTACGTTTAATACGTTTAATAAAATTAATTTTAAGACTCTGGTTTACAGATAATTGTATTTGCATATTTTAAAATATATTTTAGTTTTTCGAAGAAATACTGTGTAGCACGTCTAACAAGAATGTAATATTTCCATCATGGAATCGTTTAAACAGATAAAATCTGCTATATTTCTTTTTAATTTAATGACATCTGAGTCATACCTTTCTAGAAGTAGAATAGAAAATAATATTTCTTTAAAATATCAATCACCCCTGGCCTAATCAATGTCTATTTCTAACATTTTTTTACCTCCAGAAATTGCATATGATACGAAACCAATGCAATATTTTTAAGATGAAAAATAAATTATATGTTATATTTTGAAGTTCAATTGTTAATTAAAATTTAATGAATTTTTCTACTACAGAATATTTTGTGACTTTACAGAAAAGAATTGATGAAAACAAACGCCTCTGACAACCCTTGCAAGTATATATAGAACCACAAATAATTTTTCAAAAACACTGATAAGCCTTCATTTACGTCATGTTTTCCTGGATGTATTCGTCGGGAAAAGATGTACTGGCATTTGTCAAATATATTCTTCACTATTGCTACGGCATAACAGGATTTAATCGGAGTTACCAACTACTAAAACGATAACCAAATATTGTAATGTTATTGTTGTCTTTATAGTTTCTACTGTGTTTTTAATACCATTTTGTTCAAAGTTCTCGTATAGTAATGCAATATATAAACTTAAACTTCTGTGTTTTTCTTACACGTGTATTTCATTGGATTATTGTTTAATAATACGGTACAAATAGATAGGTTTCTGCTATGACAAAAATAGTGAGGCGAGCAAGTTGCAATGCATGCTTAAAGAACAAACGGCTGTCATGTCACAACAGGGACCTCAGACAGACAATTCCCTGTCTTCGTTCAAATCCTCTTCGTTGCATTTTCAAAAGAGCGCAGTTTTCGATCCCCAAATCCATACATACATCATTTGAGAAAATGCGAACAGTAAGTATAAGGCTTTCAAGTTGTTTCTCATTTACTGCATAAAGCTTTATATCCTCCATAAAAAAAAAAACAGATGTGTATCTGTCCATACCCTTTTCTTAATTCGTAAGCTATTCTAATTTGTTGCATTATCAAACTGAGCGGTGGCATGGCCAATGTAAGTAGCAATGGGGATAAGCTATCCTCTTGACATATTCCACGTCTGATGATCACTTTTCCAAGTATTTATTTACCTCCAATTAATTCATCATTCCAATATCTCGTACCTTCATTTACCATTTTCGCCATCTTTTCGGCCACTCCAAACATGCTCATTGTCTTGCTTATCCAGCTGTACAGTACGATGTCATATGCTTTTTTATAATCTAACCATGCTACATTCAGTCGCGTCAATCTGCGTTTACAGTTTCTAGTTATCATTTTATCAACTAATAATTGGTATTTTATTGCCCTACTTTGTTTCCTGCATCCTTTCTGCTCTCCTGAAGAATAGTGCTACTTTCCAGAGGATTATGACTGTCAGAACGACACCATGTTACCATTCAAGGGTCTTTGAGGCATAAGAGATTTCATCCACTTATCATTCATATATTGACGTGCCCTTGCCGCAGGCGTTCATCCAGTTGTGCAGTGACCCTTTCATGCAACTGTGTAAAGGTCTTCAGACAATAGACTTATACTCATCCGGGCTAGATCCTTTCCCATTTCCTTTTTTTTTAACTTCAGCCTCCCTATATAGATCAATTCTGACATCTTTTATTCTTGGCACCGTTGCAAATTGTTTTTCTACCTGCGTTAACCACTGTGCACTTTCTTTATATCTCACTGGCCTGTCCCACAGTTCTCCCCCAAAACTTTGCTTCCTTCCGTAAAAGGAATCAGATCCTGATGCTGTCCCCCCTCTATTCCCTCACACAGGCACCTCCTATTTGATTGAAACATCCTATTCTGTTCAAAACCTTTGCATCTAGTATCATATCTTTCCAATTTGGCCTTTAACGCTGTCACGCTTTGTGACAATTCTTCATGTACTGTTTACCTTTCCCCTTTATCTAACCAGTATTGTTCATTCAAGTTTCTAGTTACTACCTCGTTCTTGAGCTCTCCTCTTATCCTATTTAATTTCCCCATTTATTTCTGTGTCTTTTCCAACTTCTTTCGTATTTTCTTCCTCCAGCTTGGTTCTTTCTTTTCATTCAATTTCGTTTCTTCAGCTATTCTATCCTACTATCTCAGCTACAGCTGACTAATGTTTTCAATTTTAATCGAGCGCAAAACGTTATCTACTTTGCGTGTGGTCCTCCTTACTTTCTCTCTGTCCATATATCTTACATTTGGTGGTACTTCATTGTTCCCATTATACATTTTACTTCGCAGCATTTCTAGAATCTCTTTCTCTTCGTCTTTCAAACCGTGTAGAACATTCAGTGTCACTTGTCCAACTAGGTCTTCTCACTATTTACTTCATCAGTACTCTCAGGCACATAATTATTTTCTTCTTTTTCATACTCTTCGTCTCTTGCCCCTTCATTGCCACTTTCTACTACTTCTCTTTCAATCTCTCCCAGGCCTCTTTTTATTATTCCCTGAATTTCCTCAGTCTCTAATCTTGTAATCCGGTCTTTCATACGAATTACTATTTCCTGGTCTATTACTCGCTGGGCGGATGCTTCAAAAACACATTTTCATCACATATTCTCTTCATCCGTTTCATGAATCTTATTTTATTTGGCTTATTTGCAGCCAGCATTCAATTACAATTTTGTTTACCCCTTTTTTCCCATTTCATTTTCTTTTTCCTTTTGCATTTTTGACTTCAGATCTGGCCCTGATCAATTGCTTGAAAGTGACTTGCGGGAGCTTGATCAGACACTCCTTGCCTGCCGTGCGCGACACCTTCACTGTTCACAGTTCTTATCCCGTAAACAAAGTTGTGATTAATATTTAATTTTGACATCACTCATTTAGTGGTAGCGTTTGTAATGTTCAGCAATAAGCAGTATTTTTAATCGTTACACTATCACTAGGCGTGTTGATAACCAAGACTCTGAGGATCTACTCCTACCCACGTATGCGCTGTTTTTAGTTCATTCTTGCCGCTGTTTAATGCATTTGAAACCAACATTTTCACTCATAAGGATTCTAGACATGAGGTTGTGCCACTACCGGTGTTTTTATTGAGGCACCATCTCAAGAGGGGTTTGCGACCAAGGTTAAATATACAACATCCTCCCATGAGACAAACTTGTGATAATAAGGATGGATATATCTTGCATATACATAAATATATATATATATATATATATATATATATATATATGTATGTATGTATGTACGATACGTTATCAGCTGTTGATGGATATATTACAGATATAGAAAGATCTGGAAATAGAGGTAACCAGAATGTGATGTCTGAAAACAGGAACCTTCAACATATGCAATAAACATTGTGGATTTCTATAACTAGAACACCAGAACAAACACAATATTCATAGCATTCCCAGAATAATACTGCCAGCCACCACACATGTATTACGTAGTGTATTTTCTAGTTTGATCGGCTTTATTTGTTTCACTCATTAGACTGCGGCCAAGCCTGAGCACCGCATTGATGAACCTTTGTCGAACGAATCGATCCCAGTATTATTTTTTAAGTATGGCACTTATTTTATCGGTCTCCTTAAATGAACAGCTGATTGGCGAGGACGTAAACACTACAAAACCGGTTTTCAAGCAGAGGTGAAGGACAAACACACACACAAACACACACACAAACACATACACAAACACACACACACACACACACACACACGCGCGCGCATCCCCAGTTAATAGTAAAGTATGACTCTTTTCGTATGTTTTTTTTCCTTTGTTTCTTTTGTTTAACTGTGATTAATCGCAAGAAACTTCCTACAATCGAATGGAATAATTTATTTGGTGTAAAATAGTAAATGTCCTTAAAGTCGATAGATCTGACCTGTAGAATAAAAAAAATGTGACATCTGATGAAGCCCCTACGTTGAAATGGATTTGAACAAAGTCTCAAATTCATAAATATTAAGAGATATCTTAAGTAATGCCTCATAAATATGGAAAATTGTAATTTTTACCTAATGAACGTTTGGGGTGCAGAAATATACGCTGTGTGTCTTGATGAAGCTTATAAATTTCCTTCCTCAAGTTATTATTGTTGTTGTTATAGGTATCTTAAATGGTTTCTATTTGAAGCGCCAGAGCAGAAAATACCCTGGTACATAACTGGTACTTTATTCTATCGACTTGAAACAGATGAAAGGTAAAGTTGATGTTGGTGGGATTCGAATTCAAATTATAATGACCCCGTAACAAAAAACGCAGCGAATTTATTCCGACAGGGAATCGATCCTCCTAGTTTACCGTCTTATGCTGATGAGAACAATACCGTAAACTTGATCAACAACATCAAGAACGCAAGCAACATCAATGTTATAGAAGTAGTGAGGTTCATAATCTAAAAACAACAGGTGAGCTTAAACAAGAACAAGAATATATGAGACAAAATGGCTACAGTTTTCCTTTACCTAATTTCTGTCGACGTGACATACAAGAAATACTTTTTTCTTAAACAAATAATCCACGTTGAATCCACGTGATAATGAGAAACCTGACAGTATATTTTATTTAATCAAAATTAATTTTTGAAATAATCTGGCTGATATTGTTATCAATAGCTAAAGGCAGAATTGTATGAGAAAACATTGTTTATTTACTCGGTGTTCCAGCATTGCTGCTATCGTGATACCTTTTTCACCGATTACTGGATTAGCAATTAAACAACGTGAAAAAAAATTGATTATTTCAAGTGGACTCCAAGATAATTAATTAAGTTAATATATATTTTCTATATCTAACCTTATACCATATTTGGTGGAAATGGTTATTCCAAATCCTGCGGAATAAAAACAGAAAGAAACAAAAATTAACAGAAAATACGAGTTGTAAAGAAAACGAAAAGCACGCATTTATTTGCCAAACCAATTTCTTGGTATTAGAACAATTGAAAACAAAAATGAAAACAAATGTGAGACAACAAATTAGCATCGTGCCAATAATTAGATGTTGTACAAGACTTCTTTACTGTCAAATTAAAATCATCCGGCAATTCGCCAAAGAAGGCGTCCCTGGAGTCTCGATCGTTTAGCCATGGCAGACAAATTTACTTTAGCATCATTTCCGCAGTCCTAAAATCGGTTGATGGACTAGTGCTGAATGTAATAAATTAGTGCTGAATGTAATAAATTAGTGCTGAATGTAATAAATTAGTGCTGAATGTAATAAATTAGTGCTGAATGTAGGTCGTAATGTCCGAAAGTGTACGATCGCGAATAGAAGAAGCAGAAATGGGGCCATTCCGAAGGATCTTTGAGCAACGTTATTCAAAAGGGTGCATAGATTGAACAGTAAGGAGAATTTCGGAGTTGAGCTGCTACTTCCCAGTATTGAGAGGTCACAACTCCAGTAATATAAACATGTGATTAGAATGACGCAGGAAAGAATCGCATGACGTAATCATCATGACAAGTGAACCGTTAGGAAATAGGGGGAAGACCAAAAGCGAAATGTTTGGATAATATCTATAGACGCAGCTGGTCACCCTTGGAAATGCAGTCGTAAAGTTTAATGGCATTTGCTTCTGTTAAGGCCCCATGAAGGTAGTGATTGAAAGATTTGCCCTCGATAATTGCCTAGGAACGCAGAGTGGAGACGATGAATTGATAGCTGCATTAACTAAATCTAACAAACACAACAATACCATAATACGATGTGTCCACAAATAAATTGTTCCTCAAAGTACGAGCAGAAAAGGGCAGCTACTTAGTTACTAGCTTTGAAAAAGTTAGCAGACATTTTAGATGAAAAAGTCCAAAATATAACATAGCTGAATAGATGATGAGTTATTCATAGGCGCAATGGCTTTGATCAAAGCCTACTGCTCTATCAACCTGAGTTATTTAAACTATGTCTACTTTTAAAGTTGGTGTTCGGACTAACGAAAACTTCTAAATATTCAATCCCGCAGAGTCTAAAATATGACCTTCAATTCTGAGTAAGTAATGTAAATAAAATCCAAAAAAGCTATTGGTCGGTTGTAGCTGTCGAGCTGTTCGATCAAACGAATTCGTTTGGTGCAATTAAAGCGTGAGAAGCTGAGTATTCTTCAGACATCAGTGACCATAAGGCAATTCTTACATATATCAGTGACCATAAGGCAAATCCTACAGACATCAGTGACCATAAGGCAAATCCTACAGACATCAATGACCATAAGTCAAATCCTACTGACATCAGTGACCATAGGCAAATCATACAGACATCAGTGACCATAAGGCAATTCTTACATATATCAGTGAGTATAAGGCAATTCTTACAGACATTATTGAGCATAAGACAATTCTTACAGAAATCAGTGACCATGAGGCAATTCTTACAGGCATCAGTGACCACAAGGCAAATCTTACAAACATCAGTAACCATAAGGCAATTCTTATAGAAATCACTGAGAAAAAGGCAATTCTTACAGACATTATTCAGCATTAGACAATTCTTACAGACATCAGTGACCATGAGGCAATACTTACAGACATCAGTGACCATCCGGTAATTACTAAGCCAAATCCACGTGACACGATCTGACTTGCATGGATTTATGAAATACAGAGGTAATAAAGAGAGAAGGAGAAGTATGGAGAGGGAATTTTCACTTCTGATCTGGTATAATATTTATTCACTCAAAAAGTAAAAGTTAAGTTTAATCCCAGAACTTCAATGCAATTTAAACTTAGAGTGCAGTGATTCGTAATAAATATCACAATGCTTTGTAGCTCCTTAAAAAATTTTGACTTTCGTCCCACTTTGTGTATTAAGACATTTCAACCCCCATTATTTGCCATGAACCAACGCCAACACCGCAACCACCCCATTTAATGCACACCCAGGCAATATCTAGTCAGAGTAATTTACTTCTGAGCATCGGTTGAAAGCGGGCGACTACCATAGCACCACCGAGTTATAAACAAATACGAAAGATTTATAGTATGGGCGCATGGCTTATTCGTTAGCTGAGTGATACACTCATGATCGCAAGATCATTGTTCTTTCATTCGTTGGATCAGTTGATGCGTTGTATCCATGAGCAAAACTCTTCTTCTGAAGTTGTTCTGCGATAACTTCGAAACCTGATGTGTGGTCCACCGTGCAAACTGTTTAGGGAAGGTTGATTTGATGGAGGGACTGAGTAAATGTACAGTGCATACTTTTGTTCACTATCAACAAATCGTTTGTGCAGCTCGTTCAACGAGATACAGTAGAACCGTCTTTCTGTTGATATTCACCGTTGGTTATTTACTTATTCACATTTAAAAGTATATTGTTAGTTTAAAATAAATTTCCTTTATTAAACATTGACAACAGCATATATCGAAAAAGAAAAAAAAAACATTAAAAAAAGAAAAAAAAAACAGATAGAAGACATGTAGAGAGAAATGAAGGGGAAAGGGAGTCAGTCAGCACGTGTTCCATGATGGTGGGGATATTCAGTCGCGTAATAACCGTGGTGGCGACACACGTTGCAGTAGCCGCTCCATCTTGCAAGACTCATTTCTCCTGCGGGCCGCAGCAGTCGCTATTTGGCGGAGGAAGGCTGTGGTTTGACGACCAAGGACACCAGACATATCGACAGCTACTGGCACGAGCGGATAGCTGCCGGTCAAGCTCCTGTACTTACGGACCTTCCTCTCCTTCGCGTTACTGGCTGTGACGCCGAGGTTTGCGGCAGAAGCCGCGAGGTTGTTATTGGATAACGTGTCGCAGCACCTCGTGTCGCAGATTAGGGATCTGCCTCCCTTTAATGTGTAGAGTGTTATCCCGCCTGGGTGCTCACCGTCCCCGCGGTAGGTTTTTGATGTTGTTGATGTAGTTTTTGTTGTAACTGGAACTCAGTTTATCGAGGTTTTACATTGGCTTTTCCCGTAAAACTTGTCCAGTAGTCGTTCCTGTTACATTCTTACATGTCTGTATTATCAGAGCTGTGAGGTTTACATTCTGAAAATTAGCGGCTCCACCTGTAACTCCACTCTGATCTCAGAGATATACTCTCTATTGAGTATCGAGTAATGTTACTCGATACTCCCATTATTTTTTAAATTCATATTTAAATCTACTGTACAAATATATATATATCGCCCTCTTTGTCCTCATCGCCTATATAAAGCGTTTCACTCCCCTCCGGAGTAATTACTGAAATCTATATTTTTCGATTAAAATCCTTTAAGGTGTTGCCCCAGTATGGCCGCAGTCAAGTGACTGAAACAAGTAACAGCAACAATAATATTAATAAAAAGGAATGTAGCATATTTATGAGATAGTATTTTTACGTTTTTGAAATAGAGGATAATTGGTGCGGTTTTCCGTTTGAGATGACAACGTAGTGATTTTGTAAGAATGCATTATGTAAAAAGAGTGTAAAAATTAGCATTAAATAAAGTTTGAAAACATTCTCGGAGAAATGAAACAAACATTCTTCAAAAGTTGAAAGGTAGATTTTGGCAAATATATAGGCTTTAGTAAATAAATAACCATTTGAAAAATAGTACAAATGGAAAAATGTAAAATGTAAATGCAAAAAATCTTACAGTGGTAAAAAGAAATATAAAGTATCAAATATTTGGCTAGAACATTTGTAAGTCAAACATAAAAAGAAACTCCGAAGAGGTTAATTCTTAACAATTGGAATCATTAACGAAACAAGAGAACAGACAACATTCTTAAATATGGCAGGAATGGCTAGGTATTCCAGAATACAGAAAGAAACAGCGGGAGGAAAGCGAAACTTGAAAGTTTTCCTGTATAAGACAAAGAAAACAGACTATAGCAGCCACAGACTCATAATACGATGTGTTGATAAAATTTAATCAACGACATCGGTGAAAGAAATATAAAATAAATCTATAATGAAATTGCACCAGCCATTTTTTAAAACTTGGTCACATAAGATAATATATTCCCTGATACACTGTGTCGTTGATTTCTCTCTTATTTTTTTAACTCAATATTTACTCGCTAATATTCCATTCCATTCTATACTAGGCACGAAGGCCTGGAATTTTGGGGGCATTCTATTTTATTGACCTCAGTTCGTAACTGGTACTCACTTTATCGACCCCGGAGGATGAAAGGCAAAGTCGACCTCGGCGGCATTTGAACTCAGAACGTAAAGACGGAAAAATTGCCGCTAATCATTCTCCCGGCGCGGTAACGACTCTGCCAGCTCGCCGCCTTTTACTCGCCAATATTAATAGATTTATCGACTCCGAGTTCCACAGTTAAAAATGAATTAAAACATAATACAACGTGATGGGCTCGGTTGGAATATGTTTTGTTTAATGGTCTGCTTCAGCAAGACCTATCTAAAGATTGGTCCCTCTCTTGCTTCAACTCTGCAATCCTTGTTACACGTATCAATATTACCACAGAAAGGGCTCTGGTGGCTTTTCGCTATTTCGCTTCACTCGATACACACAGTTCTCATCTAAATTCTGTTGTGCCTCCACGAATAAAGACATTTTTCTATGGTCTTAGTTTTTTTCTTCAAGCTGCAACACTTTGGATTTCTGTCCCCGCTCATTGTTTGTTCCCTTCTTACGAATTATTTCAAGACTCAAGTAAATTAATTTCTTTCGTCTTAATTTCTCCTTCACTAAATGGCTTCCACCATGTTTGTGTCTTTATTATATTAAATGGCCAGCAACAAGGCCGCAAGCAATTTTGATGGTAGAACGGGGAGTCGATGCCCTCAACTCTGTTACCTGTCATGTACATCGATGTATTGTCCGCGAAATAATGCAATGCTTATTTGACACCGCCAGAATTTGAACTTAAATCGTCTAAAAATTGCCGGGTAGCATTTTGTCCAATGCGCTAAAGATTCGGCAGCTCCCCGCTCGTCAAAAGGAGAATTAATGATTTCAAATTTTGGCACGAAGCCAACAATTTTCAAAGGAGAGTAGTAGTTGATATTCTCGACCACAGTACAGGACTGTGACCTCAAAAT
>JAOPUL010612202.1:0-10687 GCA_027564515.1 Octopus rubescens | reverse complement strand
TATATATACATATAAGAATATGTTGAAAGGTAGGTAGATAAATAAAATGGAGGGATGGATAGATTGCTAGATAATGAAGTACTTAGATAGGAAATGATGCACACGCACACACACACACACACACACACATGTGCAATACCAAGATAGATAAACAAATGAAAGAATGGATAGACAGCCAGCTAACCAGGTATATATATAGACATACACACATGTATTTATATATATATATATATATATATATATATTAACCCCTTGGATGGGATACCGATCTGTCACAAGATTACTCATTTTTACCAGCTGAGTGAACTAGAGCAACAAGAAATGAAGTGTTTTTGCTCAAGAACGCACCGCATCACCTGGACCAGGAATCGAAACCACAATCTTATGCTCATGAGTCTAACACCCTAACCACTAGGCCACGCAGGTTGAATTTTCCAAACCAAAAATTTACAGCCAAAAAAAAAAAGGGTATGTTGACATCTACACTAAGACAACTTTAGAGGATCAAAAATTCCATGTGAAATGCCACAAGATTTGGAAAGATTGTGGGGATGTATGAATGTTTTACGCTACATGTTTTCACTATGTTCTTTGTTGACTGGTATGTCATAAATGACTATGTATGCATGAGCTAATGAAGGAAACCTCTACATGGTCGCTAGACCTGTTAGAAATAGCAGATAAATTTCTTTCAAATTGCACCCTTCTGTTCTATGTATGTACGTACCATATTTTCTGGCATATAAGTTGAATTTTTCAGACCAAAATTTACAGCCAAAAAAAGGTGGGTTAATTTATATGCCAAGAGGACTTTGGAGGACCAAAAACTCCTTGTGAAATGCAGCAGGATTTGGAAAGATAGTGACGATGTTTGAATGTTTAAATGACATTTTTACACTATATACTACATATATACTATATATACTATATACTACATAAATGACATTTTTACGCTATATACTACATAGACTTGTATGCCAGAAAATATGGTGCATTGTGTCCTCACTTGAAAAAGGGTGAGAAAACTTAAGGTCACAGCCTAAGTACTTTGCCTAGTGGTTGTTTTATGAGATTTGTCTGAGTTCTTTACCTCTGTTTATTAATTTATTATCATGCAGATTAATATCCCAGCTCCAAATAGCTATTGTTTGCTATTTATGGAGCATGCTGTCACATTTTGTCAGACAAGCACATCTTTTAACATCTGCTTTCTATGCTGGCCTGGGGTTAGACATTTTTGGCAGGAGCTGGTGAGACAGAGGACTGCGCCAAGCTCTACTGTCTGCTTTGGCATGGTTTTCTATGGCTTGATGCCCTTCCTAACGACAACCATTCTACAGAGTGGCACCAACAGCAGCAAGATCACCAACACACACACACACACATACAAATGTACCTTGTCACACAAGGTCAAACACATTCATGCTTCATCAGGCTTGCTCACTAACATCATCATCATCTTCCTTTAACGTCCGTTTTCCATGCAAGCATGGGTTGGACGGTTTGACTGGGGCAGGGGGAGGGGTAGGGCTACACCATGTTCCAGTCTGATTTGGCTCAGTTTCTACGGCTGGATGCCCTTCCTAACGCCAACCACATTAGTGTGAGCTGGGTGCTTTTACCGTGCCATCGGCACCGGACACTCGACGCTGATACTTTCACGTTTATACAATGTCAGACATAAACAGACAAACACACACGTTCACACACAGGCTCTCATTCATGCAGTCATATGCATGCAAACACACATACCCACATACAGAACTAGTTCATTTTTGAAGTGCCTGATCTCATGCACACATGCAAACACACATTTATGTAAATGTAAGATGCCCATTTAACCCTCAACACACTTAAGCGCTTTATGTCGCTATAGAGTTATCCCCCCTGCAGGTGTATTGTGTTAGCATAAAGAGGGGAGAAAACTCATGCCAATATGAATTTTTCTCCTGCGTGCTAAAGGTTAAAAACACTTGGAGAATTACAATTTAACCCTTTAACATGTCTAGCCCAAATATTCTACCTGTTTCATATTAAAACTAACCAGATCTGGCCTCTCACACCTACCTACCCTACAATGTCATTTTAAAAATAAGCAATTAAATTATTAAACTCTTACAGTTATGATTTAATGCTTGACTTATTCAAAACAATGTTAATAAATAAGCATTACATTTGACAGAGTAATCTGAATGCTAAAGGGTTATGTCAAAGTACTTAATATCAATTTATAGTGTAGATTATGTTTACCAAGATGATGGTACTTATAAGACTAGTACTTTCCTTTAGTGTGTGTGTGTGTGTGTGTGTGTGTGTATGTGCATGTATATATATATATATCGTTTAATCTTGTTTCAGTCATGAGACTGGCCATGCTGTGGCACCGCCTTGAATTTTTAGTCGAATGAATCGACCCCAGTACTTATTTTTTCATGCCTGGTACTTATTCTATCGATCTCTTTTGCTGAACTGCTACACACACACGGAACAGGACTAGTATATATAATTTCTAAATGTATTGAATGCTCTTTACTGTGTGTGCATATATATATTTGTGTATATATAGATATATATATGTATTTGTATATATTCAAATATGAAATAGAAGCAGCACTAGGGTAATATATATATATTAAACAACAACATATACTTAATGTATATGCTTTGTGTATTTGCTGGTGGGCTGCAAATGGTATGGTGGGGATTAAATCTCTCAAAGCACCAGGTGATATAACACTTTAGAGTCATGGACAGGGGAGATAACTCACCCTCAATCCCATCAAGGAGTGATGGACATTGACATTTCGCCATTGTTGTGGCTTATCAACATCACGTACCCGACGGAGTGTGCTTATTATGAAACTTAATGATAATTAGTGCTCAATAACTACTTAATAAATAACAAGTAATTATAATCGTCAACATTATATTTATCTAGTAATTAGCTCTGAGCATTGAAGTTTTGATAAGCTTGTTTGTAGTCGTAATCATTATAACAATTGATTATTAAGTTGGCGATTAACGACCTCCTTAATTAACCATCAAACATCAGTTTTCTGAAATTGGCTGCGGGCAAATGTGTTTGTGCCAGGGTGATTATTTATTGTATTCATAAAGGGAAATTTTGGTTAAAAAAAAAAAAGGAGGGGGGGCATTAATATAGTGAGTCTATTTCTACTAATTAGGAATCAGATTCTGTGGTGGTGGCAGTGGTGATGGAAAATTGGTGGTGTGGTTGTCGTTTAGTTCCACTCAACCCCGATCGTGATTGTGGTAACTTATAATGAATCAAATGCATTTCGGCCCTGCTCGTCCCCGTATTTTTGCACATCTTATACCACATAATTCGATGTGCCCTTTCTGTTTCTTCATCATCATCATCATCATCATCACCACTACCCACACTATCACTACCACCACCATTATCGGCATCATCATCACTATCATCATCATCATCATCATCATCATCATCATCACTACCATCATCATCATCATCATCATCACTACCACCATTATCTTCATAATTATCATCATAACCACCATCATCATAACCATAGCCACCACCACCATCATCATCATTTAACGGCCATGTTCCATGCTGGCATGGGTTGTCTGGTTTGACAGGATCCATTGGGGGGACCAAAGGACTGCATCATGCTCCCCTGTTGGGATTGTTTTTGGGATGGCTGGTAGTGTGGTCAGAACAGGTTCTTGTCAAGTAGCTGCATGGCTACTTCACATTTAGTAGAAGAGGAGGGAGAGAAAGGAGAAATGATCCATTGGAGCTGCAAAGAAATAATGGCGAAGGGGTGCCCTGGTGGCACAGATGAGTAGAAGAGTGTGGGTGGTTTGAGGATGATGTTAAAGTACATTACAAGTACAACGCCAACTCGGAAACCTTCAACAATCTGTTCTAATTTACACTAATGTACAGGTACTTGTATTTCACTTAATTAATTAAATTTAATAAGCGTGCGTTGATCAAGCTGACCACCTCCCTGGTTTGGAAAAAACACTAATAATCTGGAAAGGTTTTGGAACCAAGGGTTTCAGAAAAATCAGTGCTGTACCTGTATGTGGGAATTTGACTGCTATTACTAGCAAGTAGATCAATTACTGTTAAAGGTGTTTAATTGTGATGTTAGGATTTTATTAGCCCCCAAGTCAGATTTGAACTTTTATATATATGATCAGACATTCCAACCATGACTGTCCCTTTCTGTTTTTGTTTTTTTTACTTTTAGGCAAAGGACTACATTTTTTTGCGATCTTCATTTTTTAGTTTTATAAGTTTGATTTAAGGGAGATTTTGACTGCTATTTTTAGCATGTGAAACAGCCACATACAAGTCCTTTTTGTTGTCTTGGGTACATTTTTGGTGTTCAACATATCTTTTTATTTTATTTTATTTTAATTTTTTTGTTTTAGTGATCATATTTATTTGGTCTGTTAACAAAGCAAAGCAATGAAATAAATACCTGTAATATACTTGGGTCTATTTCAGTAAATATTTTCCGTCCTTCCTTCCTTCATGAAATACGTTTGTTATATGAGAGCTAACAACAGAACAGAGGGTAAGACGCCAGACCTGCTGGAAATAGCAGCCCCAAAATCCACCCCTCCCACCCCATACACACACACACTTTCTGTAATAAATACCATCATAATCTTCATCGTCATCAGCTTTTGTTGTTGTAAAAGATCAACACACCATCCCAATTCTGCTAGTAGAAATATTTATCTATTGCAGGATTTTGATTGTCTAACCCCCACCCCCTCTATGCCACTACTTACCCACACAATGAAACAACTCCCTGTTCTCTCTCTCTCTCTCTCGAGTTATGGTTGAGTAATTAACATTTAACAGATAAGGAAGTAATGTGAGGTATTTCTTGTTTTTTTTTTTACCCCCTTTTTTCCCATATATATATATACATACACACACACACACATACACCTGTATTTCATATCTACATAAACCTCTATTCCACATTTATATATATACATATATACACACATATACACACACACACACACATACACCTGTATTTCATGTTTATCTACATAAACCTCTATTCCACATTTATATATATACATATATACACACATACATTGTTCACATTTATACACACCTGTACTTTCACACACGCACAACTGTATCCTATATTACATACACACACCTCTACCCTAAATTTATATACACACAGCTCTATCCTACCTTTATGCGCGCATACACACACACACACACAAACACACACACACATATATACATACACACACCTCTACCCTAAATTTATATACACACAACTCTATCCTACATTTATGCATACACACACACACACACACACACACACACACACACACACACACTGGGGCACCGCTTTCAAGGGCTTTAGTCGGAACAAATCAACTCTAGTACTTATTTATTAGTTTCTTGTTATATCTGGTACTTATTTTATCAGACTTTCTGTCAAATTGCTAATTTATGGAAATGTAAATAAACCAACACCAGTTGTCAAGTAGTTGTGAAGGACAAAGATACACACACACACACAGATACACAGATATATATGTATTACACATATATGCACATATATACACATATATTCACATATCTATATATATAAAACAGAGGATGTAAATAAACCAACACCAGTTGTCAAGTAGTTGTGAAGGACACACACACACATACAGGTACACATATATATATATATGTATTACACATATATGCACATATATATTCACATATCCATATATATAAAACAGAAGATGTGTGTGTATGACCATACTCACATAACTTCTATGGTTTGCATCCGATTTTCTTCAAATTTAGAACACACATGCGTTCTCTTCTCGAAATTAACATGGACTAATAACATTTTTTTTACAGCCTCTGGATGAGAAAAAACTGCAAAACAAAACCATATTAGTCAATAACTTCTACATTTTGCATCCAATTTTCTTCAAATTTGAAACAAACATGCGTTAGGATCCCGTCATTATTGTGCACTCATAATAGTTTGTTTAATGCACCCTCTCGGCGAGAGAAATAGAACCAGGTCTAAAATAGCCGTGTCATCATAACTTCTACAATTTTCAACCGATTTTCTTTAAATTTGGAACATTCGTGCATCCTGTTCCCATCATTATTGTGGAATCATAAAAGTTTCGACTTTTTGTCTATTGCGGCCCCTGGGTGAAAAAAACTAACTCATCCTTCCTCTTCTGCTCTTTTGGATTTTTCATTCCATTCACGAGCAACGCCAGGATTCACTGCTAGTTTATCATAAAAGAGAATACATTACATTTTATAAGACATCAAGATATGTTTGTATATTGAAAGAGAGCCTCTTTATGCAAGATTGCTGGGAGGTGGGGGCCACCCTGTATTGAGTGCTCCATACCCTTCATAGCAGTAGCCCCCACCCCCCTATCGAGGGTGGCCCAGGGCAATTGCCTTCTTTACCCCCCCCCCTATAAATCCGGTCCTGGTAAAGGATAAAGGGATGAACTGAAAAGTTCATAGGCTGACTATGAAGGAGTAATGCTAGAGCTGTGAAATCTTGCATGCATTAATTTCAACCCTTCTTATTAATAGCTGCATTGTTTCTTTCTAGGCAAACTGACATCTGACTGTTCAAGGAAGACTTCAAATGTAACTTGTAGCAACTTCTCTTGAAAATGGACATAATTTGTACTGCAGAAAAAGGGTTTAGCCCCCCCCCCCAGGACATTCATGCTGACATGGTTGCTACATTAGGGGTGGCGCTCCAGCTTTATCAACAGTGCAAAAGTGGGCAGCTGAATTTAGGAAGGGAAGGGAGAATCTTGAAGATGACCCAAGGTCTGGACGTCCTGCAACTGCCACCACCGAGGAAAACATTTATCATGTTCACCGCATGGTGATGGATGACAGGTGCTTGACTATAAATCAAATAGTCAATGCTATTAGCATATCCTGTGAGAGAGTTGAGAATATTCTGCACAATGAAATTGGCATGATGAAGGTTTCTGCTTGGCGGCTGACACCTGATCAAAAGTGCACCAGGCTGATCATATCACGGGAAAATCTGACATTGCTTCAAGCAGATCCAGCTCAAATTGATGAGCCAGAGACAATCCATGCAGTGGAAACATCCGTCCTCACTTGCTCAAAAGAAGGCCAAGGTCATTTCATCTGCAGGGAAGGTGATGGCCTTAGTTTGTTTTGGATGTAAAAAGCATTGTGTTTATTGAATATCTTCAGAAGGGTCACACTGCCAACTTGCTGAGGCAGTTACAAAAGGCTATCAAAACTTAAACGCCCAAGAAAACTGACCAAAAGGGTCTTGTTTCAGCACACAAGCCCTTGGTTTCAATGGCTGTTGTGTGTAACTGTGGCTTTGAACTGGTTGATCAAACCTCACTATTCTTCTGATTTGGCCCCATCTGACTATCATCTGTTCCCCAACAGGAAAAAATCACATGGCTGGGAACCAGTATCAAAGTGATGATGATGTCATATCTGCTGTTGATGACTTTTTTTTACCAACAGGATGAAAGCTTCTTCACCAATGGGATCCAAGCACTGCAAGTCCGATGGAAGTTGGCGAACCGCAAGGGGTACTATGTTGAAAAATAAACTTCATTTATCTTGGTCAGCCTATGAACTTTTCAGCTGACCCCCGTACTACATTCTAGGACTCACCTGGGCTTCGTAGAGTATCAATAATTATTGGCAGCCCACAAAGAAGGACCAGCCACTGGAATGCAGTCCTGAATTCGCCCTATCTAACAATCATATGTTTTCCAACAGGAAAACAAACGTGGCAGGGAACCAGTATCACAGTGATGATGACTTTTTTTACCAACAGGATGAAAGCTTCTTCACCAATGGGATCCAAGTACTGCAACTCTGATGGAAGAAGTTTGCGAACCGCAAGGGGGACTATGTTGAAAAATAAACCTCATTTGGTTACATTTTATGAGAGTATCTTGGTCAGCCTATGAACTTTTCAGTCGAACCTCGGACTACATTCTGGGACTCACCTGGGCTTCGTAGAGTATCAATAATTATTGGGAGCCCACAATGAAGGACCAGCCACTGGAATGCGGTCCTGAATTCGCCCTATCTAACAATCATCTGTTTTCCAACAGGAAAACAAACGTGGCTGGGAACAAGTATCACAGTGATGATGACGTCATATCTGCTGTTGATGACATTGTTTGACCAACAGGATGAAAGCTTCTTCACCGATGGGATCCAAGTACTGCAACATCGATGGAAGAAGGGCGGGGGCGCGGCGATGTTGAAAAATAAACTTCATTTGGTTACATTTTATGAGAGTATCTTGGGCCAGCCTTTGAAAACTGGACCCTTGTAAAAGACAATATGTACAGGAGAAATTATATGTACTTTGAAGTAAATCCTTCCAGGCAGTGCTCCAGCATGGCCACAAATCCAGTAAAGATATAGCTCAATCGGAGCAGACCTGGGGTTAAATAAGCAACACCAATAACAAACAAGCTATATCTTTGAACATAGGCCTGCAGGACAAGAGCTGGCCAGGTACTAAATCACCACCACTACTACTACTACTACTACTACGAGGCTAAACAAAAACAGCAGTTACTACCACCACCACTACTACAACTACTACTACCACCACCACTACAACCACTACTACCACCACCACCACTACCTGGGGCTAAGCAACAACAGCAGTTACTACTACTACTACTACTACCCTTACAACTACAACTATTACTACTACTAATGCTCATATTACCTGAAGTTAAAACTACTATTACTACCACCACCACCTCCGCCAACAACAGCTACTACCACCACCACTGCAACAACAACAACAACAACTACTACTACTACTACTACTAGAACAAGACAGCGAAGTGCCGACAATGAGCAACGACATTCTTTCAAATGATATAACAGCATCTTTCTTTGAGAAAGAAAAATGGAAGAACGCATTAAGGGTATGTAAATCCAGGGATAATCCTCAAAAAAGTAAAAGAAACCCAAACAAAGGTGAGATGGTCCAGGCTAGACTGCCTTTTACATCGTCATAAAGAAGGTTTGCTCAATTTGGTGGTTGACCTGTGGCTAAACAACAACTACGACTATTGCATCTACTATTACTACTACTCCTACGCCCTGCAACTACCGCTGCTTCCACCAACACCACCACCACCAGCATCACCACCACTACCGCCGCCATCTCCATCACCACTACTGTTACTGCAGCTACTTGCTAGTACCGCTGTCGTCGTCATAAACAGCAGAGATAGATGTAGTAGTAGTAGTAGTAGCAGTATCCTCATCATCACCGCCACCACCATCATCATCAGCGTCGTCGTCGTCGTCATCAACAGCAGATATAGTAGTAATAATAGCAATGTTACCACCGTCATTTTCTGAGTTCAAATGCCGCCGGGGTCAACTTTGCCTTTCATCCTTCCGGGGTCGATAAAATGAGTACCAGTTACGAACTGGGTCGATAAAATTGACTACTCCCCTCCCCTAAAATTTCAGGCTTTTGTGCCCAGTATAGAAAGGATTATTATTATTAAGGCAGCGTGCTGGCAGAATCGCTAGCACGCCAGGCAAAATGCTTAGTGGCATTTAGTCCGTCTATGTTCTGATTTCAAATTCTGCCGGGGTCGATAAAATAAGTACCAGTTTAACACTGGAGTCGATGTAATCGATTAAACCCCTCCCCCGAATTGGCTGGCCTGGGGCCTAAATCAGAAACCATTATTATTATTATTATTATTATTATTATTATTATTATTATTATTATTAAGGCAGCATGCTGGAAGAATCGTTAGCACGCTGGAAAAATGCTTAGCAGATTGTCTTCCAGCTCTTTATGTTCGGAGTTCAAATTCTGCTAAGGTTGGCTTTGCCTTTCATCCTTTTGGGGTCGATAAAATAAGTACCAGCTCCCGTCTGTCCCTGGCCTATATGTCCGGCTGACTTACAGTTCCATGCCCGCTTGCCCCCGGTTTATATGTATCGCCCCCCCCTCCCCACCTGTCTACATATGTCGTTTGTCCCTGGTCTATGTGTACCCTGGTCCTTATGCCTGTCTGTCCCCGCATCCAGCCCTGGTCAATATGTCCATCTGACTACCAATCCCCTGTGTGGTGCCATGTAAAAATTACTAGGCGTCGAGAGTCCGGTGCCAGTGGCACGTTAAAAAGCACCCAACACACACTGTAATGTGGTTGGCTTTAGGAAGGGCATCCAACTGTAGAAACCAACCCAAACGGACGTTAAAGGAAGATGATGATGATGATGATGATGATGATGAGCACTTCGGTCAATGTAATCGACTAACCTCTTCCCCGAAATTTCAGGCCATGTACCTATAGTAGAAGGATTATTATTATTATTATTATTATTATTATTATTATTATTATTGGCCTAGTGGTTAGGGTGTTGCATTCCTGATCAATGAAATCGACTTATCCCCTCCCCTCAAATTGCTGGCCTTGTACCATAATTTGAAATCATTGTTTTGAGCTAAATATTAATATTCTTCTGTCTCTTCCATGTTGTAGCTAGGGGAGAGAAGAAAAGCACCTCATCTCCAAGAGTTTTCTCCTCATCAGGCACTGTAACAAACCCCTTCAAAGTAAGTCATTTTAGGGTTTTGTGTGTTTCGGGGGGGGGGGGGTACAAATTTCC
>JAOPUL010611615.1:0-10690 GCA_027564515.1 Octopus rubescens | reverse complement strand
CACACACACACACACACACACACACACACACACATACACACACACACACACACACACACACACACATATATATATATCAAAATTATTATTATTATTATTATTATTATTATTATTATTATTATGATTCTTTTTCTTCTTCTTCTTCTTCTTCTTATTATTATTATTGGTTTGACACAGGTTTAGTCTTATTCCTGGTAAGCTTTTTGTTGGTAGAGAGTTACTACCTGTATCCTTAGGTAACCACAAACATTCAATTGTCTTTCAAGTGCTTAGAAGCCTCCTGATAATCTTTCTTGTCCCCAAGAAGCAAATATTCTGTAGAAGTACCACGGGACATTGTATTCCAATCTTCTTCAATCATCTGTTTATATATTTGCTTACGGTTCCCAATGCATCTATTATTATAGATACAAATTTAGAGTCTTCATCCTCCAAATTCTCGTAATTTCAAAAATTAAGGGGTATTGTTGTGTGTGTGTCTTTCGTCCTCTTTCTTTCTAGGATCAAACAGGCATGCTAGGCCCATCGGTTTTGGCAGCAGATTTGGAAATACTGCTAATATTTCCACTCATAAAAACAACAAATAAACAGACTTATCTCAGTGGAATACAGAACGAAGGATTGGAATTTTACTAGAACTGAGAGTGCCATGGAAAAAGAACGTCGCTAAGACAGAGCAACAGAAGGATAAGAGGTATGAGAGATTAATTGAATAGCGCATGAAACAGGGGTGGAGTGTCGTGTACTACTACATGGCAATGGGAGCTACAGGTTTCATTGAAAGGTAAATGGCGGCGCTGTTTAAAATATAGGTTTGCATTTTCAGGCCTAGAGCTTAGAAAAGTAATAAGGCAGTCGACAAAGCCAACTTCTATATATGTCTGAAACGAGAAGGCTCGATATGGCTCGAAAGTCATAACAGGCCGACGACGAATAACGGCGTGAGGAATAATGGCGCGAGGAATAACGGCGCAGTTGGGCCAAGAAACGATCTCGTTCATTACGCGCCTCCTCTCCGATAGGTCAAAGGCTCGTAACACCAGACAACTAGTCAGCTCTGGGTTTTGGAACTGAAGTTAACACGACAATGTTTGAAGGCGGGTTTAGAGAAGGTGCGAACCGAGTGCATTGGTCAGTTGAAGCTTAGACAGTGTCACATGAGAGTAAGCTTGTGCTGACTGCTAGGGCATACCGACGAGTATATAAAGATAGAATTTGGCAGCACGGTCAATCGCCTGCTGGCGGCCGTGGACGCTGCATCGAAGAAACTGAATATCAAAAGGTCAGGCAAAAAGCAGAAAGAAGAAACACACTCAATATCAAAGTTGAAGACACCTTTGGAAGGGGAGGCGTGGGGCGCCACGTCGAAAGCGGTAGAGAAATAGGGGCCGGAACCCGGACGTGGTTCCTCCCGATGATGTATTTAGCAACTGGATCATGTAAAGGAGCTGTTGAGGTAGTGAACCATGAAATGTGGCTAGAATTCCTCAGATACTCACTGCAGGGAAAGAGTTGCTGACGATCCAGAAAGCGGGTGACAAAGCGGAGAGACGCTTGAAAGTACGACAGTGTAACGAAGGATCAATGGGCTTCCTGCCAGATCCGGGGTGAAATTGCAGCAGATTATCGATATGAAATTTGCCCCCATGATCACGGAGCACGGGGGGAGAATAAAGGATCAAATAGGAACAGAATAATGAATGGACCCAGACCTAAAATAGGCAACGAGAAGGGAAGCGCTAAAGGAAATGTAGATGAGGAATTCAGCTGCTGCGGAAAGGTGTTTTCTGTGAGAAATATGTCACAAAGACACCATTAAGGGCTTTTATGGACGAAATTACACTATTAGCAGAAAGTAGAGAAGCAGCAGATGTAACGTTAGAGCGGTTGGAAGAAATAATAGGATGGGGCGAATGAAATTCAAAGCCAAGAAATCTCGAAGTGAGGCTTTTGTGAACGTAGTTCAAAAGGAAGTGAAATTAAGAATAGGAGGTGAAGATATACCAACGGTGAAAGAACAACCAGTAAAGAGTCTCAGCAGATGGAACAGAGATTCGTTAATTGAAAAATACAAAGCAAAGAAACACACGATTTAGTGGAATATGGATTAAAGGCAATTGATAAAACAACATTACTTGGGAAATTAAAATGCTGGATACTGCAATTTGGACTGTACCCAAGGATAATGTGGCCATTACAAATGTACGAGATAGCTTCGAGTATGGTAGAAAGGGTGGAACAAAGATGCAGTGTTTTTATTAGAAAATGGCTTGGCCTTCCAAAACCACTGAATACGACTGCACTATATGGAAAAGCAGCGCTGCAACTTCCGATAACATAAATCACCGAAGAGTATAAGGCAGGAAAGGCAAGGACTGTAATGTGCTAAGGTATTCAAAAGATCAGAACATCCGACAAAACAGCCCAAAGATACGAACAGGGAGGAAATGGAAAGCAGAAGTAGCAGTAAACAGCGCGACCGGAAAGCTAAGGCATGCCGATATAGTCGGAGAGACGCAAGAAGCAAGATCCGGTCTAGGGTTTCACAAGTTCAAGGCGTTTTGCATGAGATGAAAGAGGCAGTGGTAAAGGAAGTGATAAAGGAGGAACAATAAAGGCCAAAGGTACATTTGGTGGAATGTAGTCAACAGGGACAGTGTCTGAAATGGTAGGAATATGTTGTCAGTCACAGAATCTCATGGAAGGAACTTTGTTCTTGGGAAGAAGCAAGAACATCCTTCATAATCAAGTCTACATTCGACGTGTTTGCCTTCACCGGCCAATTTAGTCCGGTGGAACATACAAACGAATGATGAATGTAGATGCGGAGGGAAAGCGACGGTGAGACATCTGTCAAACTGCAGGCACATCTGTCAAACTAGACAGATATACATGGCGTCACAATCACGTCCTCAGTGTCATAAGCACAGCACTCAAGGAGAAGGTCGATGGATATAATAGGGGAGAGTACCCAAAAGTGGAAAAGCGTGGAAGGGTATAATTCCAGAGAGGAAAAGGATATAAGACCAGGCCCTCAAAAAAGTATACGAGACAGACGAAAGAAGGAAGGGATAGTGGGAGTTGGCAGCAGATTTGGAAAGATTTCTGATATTTCCACTCATAAAAACAACAAAAAGACCAGATTTAACTCAATGGAACACAGAACGAAGAGTTGGAATTTTACTAGAGCTGACAGCGTCATGGGAAGAGAATAACGCTAACGCAGAGCAACGGAAGGATAAGAGGTATGATAGATTAATTGAAGAGTGCAGGGAACAGAGGGGGAATATCGAGTACTACCACTTGGCAGTGGGAGCTAGAGGCTTCATTGAGAGGAAAATGGCAACCCTATTTAAAAAAAAGGTTTGCATTTCCAGCCTAGAGCTTAGAAATGTAATAAGGAGGATACAGGAGGCAGTCGACAAAGCTAGCTTCTATATATGGCTGAAACGAGAAGACCCGACATGGATCGAAAGTCATAACACGCTGACGGGAAATAGCGGTGCAAGATGAGGCTTGCCGGGACTTAAGCAGCATTGCTGCTTGGCAGTTGGGCCAAGAAACGATCTCGTTCATTACGCGCATCCCTCCGGATAGGTCAAGGGCTCGTAACACCAGACAACTAGTCAGCTTGGTTGCTGGAACTGAAGTTAAAATGACGCTGTTTCTAAGGCGGGTTTAGAGAAAGCGCGAACCGAGTCCATTGGTCAGTTGAAGCTTAGACAATGTCACATGACAGTAAGCTGGTGCTGACTGTTGGAGTCGATCGACGAGTATATAAACAGAGAATTTGGCAGAACGGTCAGTCGCCTGCTGACAGCCGTTGACGCTGCCTCGGAGAAACTGGTGATCAAAAGCCCAGGCAAAAAGGAGAAGGAAGAAATGCACTCAAGACCAGAGTTGAAGATACCTTCAAAAGGGGGTGGGGTGCCACGTCGAAAACCATAGAGGAATAGGGTCCAACGCCGGACGTGGTACTTCTGGATGATGTCTTTAGCAACTGGATCCTATAAAGGAGCTGTTGTGGTAGTGAACCATGAAACGTGGTTAGAATTTCTCAGCAACGTCGCTTGTCCTTTGTCCCTTGAGGTTCAGGCTTCCGCCGGGTAGTTATCACGGTTTAAAGAAGAACTTGTACCGATTGCACATACCTAAGCGTATAACCAGGGATTGCAAGAGTCTAAATAGTCAAAACTCTTCTTGAGATTTTACTCAGAGGCTCGGATAATTTGTAGTGAATCGATAGTAAAAAAATACACCTTTAATCTTTATCCTCTCACTCTTGTGGCACAACGCATCGGAAAAAGAAGTAAGAGGTGGTATTAGACTATACACCGTGATACATTCTTCTACCAAACATTGGTAGTGTAATCTTGACGAGTCACTTGCATGTGATATATTGTCTTAGTCAGTGAGTCACCTACTTAAAAATACTGACCTAAACAAAATAATAATAAAATTATTGAAATATTTTTAATCGGTCCCTTTTACTGTTGACAACGTTGATTTTGCATCTTGATCATTTTTTTTCTCTTCCACATGATGTTCCATTAAAGCTATCAATTGGTCCGCCCACTTCTCAAATTCTCGTTGCTTCTATCTTGTCAGCTTCTTTGAAAAACTCTGGTTTTACTACATCTAGTGGTATTCTTCCATGTTATATTAATTAGCAGTGGGGAGCAACGAGGTTTCGGAGACATATTGAATTTTATTGAACCTGTGTATATTCCAAAACGTCTACATATCAGGTTATTTATAAATGAACTACTGTACGAGAACGGTATAGAAGAGCGGATGCGTGCAGTAGATTGAGAGTAAATGGAAATAATCTACAGGTTTCTTCCAATTCAAATAAGTGGACATGTTAATGTGTTGTTTTATGGCTTCATAGCAATATGTATGATGGTTTTCATCTTCGTTACCTCTATATATTTTGCAGCAAGCAATATATATGTTCACGTCTTTTTCAGTCTCGAAGAGGCAACAACCCGCTGTATATTGTAATAAGTTGTCTGCTCTACCGTCGACAGTTTGTACGTTGTTGTGACTGAAGTGCAGTAGGTATAGTTAAGCGAACATTGATTTTAGTTATGTTTGTGATAAACAAGAGTACATACACAAACCAATTAATCAGATATTAGATATTGTCCAAGTGCATGTTATCATCTATTTCCATAAAATATGCAAATACTTATTTATTTTACAGGAAAATGCTGTTGTTCGTACCAACTGTGGGAGGAATTTTACATATGTCTTATTTACATTTAAATCGATAAAGATGTACGTATATATTACATGCATATATGATTACAGTGTCGAGCTTTATATCAATCTAATATAATCTAACCCGAAATTCAATAACAACATCTTACGGAAGCATTTTTTCTGCGAAAATCAGTACATGCACCATATTAAAAATAAGTGAACCAATAGGCCAAATTATTAGGATTGAATTACATGAAAATAAAATCACATGGTTTTTAAACATGAACGAAATGGACATCTGAAAACTGCTGTCCAATAATCCAATATCAACTAAAATATTCATAACGTAATAAAGAAATTTGAGATATTTTATAAACCAATGAATAACAGACGTGATTTATTATCAATACTAGTACAGAACCCGTCACTTTGCTGAAGGAAAAATAAAATTTAATAACACTTTTGTTATTAACTTGAATTTATTATGTCTATATGCCTACACTATTGATATTTTATTAGGTTTTATATATTTTTTCATGGTTGTTGACTTTTCCTCATGTTTTTCCAAACATCAACGAGCAGTCTGATACTATTCGGCATGGGTGGCCCTCATCAGCTGCTCTGACGTCGACATTCACATAATACACGTCGACATTCACATATTTAAATATACACTCATTAAAATCCAACAGTCTTCACTTGTCAAATTATCTCCAGCAACTGGTGCGCGCGGAATTTATGAATTCTCAAAACAGGCAGATATAAAGGAGCAGTAGGAGGGAGTTAGGAAATGAAAGAGTAGAAAGCGTGATGGACGGAGATACATCATGTATTTTATAGTATAGATTGTTATTTTATTATTATTATTATTATTGTTCAATAGTCTTATTTCTGTCACGTGCTTTCAGTGCACTGCCGAGCGCAGCTCTGTGCCTTGGGTATGTGCCGTGGTTTGTTTTAGTGTTATTTTCACTGTATTGATAGTGCTTTACGTAAGATGTGTGCAATGTCGAGTAGTGCTATGATTTTTGATCATACCTAATGCACGAATTATTATAGAGATTGTTCTGTTTTTAGACTCCACATTAAAAACGCCTAAAGCAGACACTGCATCAGCAGCACTGCCACAAACGCCTAAAACACTACCTCAACCAGGAGCATCACAAACACAACCAATCCCACATACAGAACAACAACAACAACAACACCAACAACAACAGCAACAACAACAACAACAACAGCAGCAGCAGCAGAAGCAAATAAGAAGTAAAGATAATATCATTATAAACTACATATCAATTAACGTAAAAAACTCCGATCTCATGAGTTACATAAAAACACGCACCAACATAACAAAAACAGATTTCATAACAGCCACCAACCCCATACCAACAAACATACAAATCATTCGAACAAAACAAGACACATACACACACAGCTAAAATCCAATTTCCCGCAGGATATTGGCGAGTTTCGGAGGAATATCACCAAGCGAATACTTGGTGATTTGTTGGTAGAAACACACCAATCAAACCTGAGGGATGGACAAACCGCCCAACCAGACAAAACCAAGTACGTTTTAACTTTCTTCCAAGGTCATGCTCAGAATAGACAGCCTGAATGAACTTGGCGTGGGGTCGTCATGGAAGCATGATCACTTGCTCAATGACCTCAGGGTACTGAATGTCGATATGGTGACAATTAGTGAAACCAGAATTTCCGACTCATGAGATTTCCAACCCATTTTGGGAGACTATGAGGTGTACGCATCTCCAAGTCGTCTGGCAGCAGGAGGAGGAGTCGACTTGTTGTTTCGAAAAAATCTGGATCTCGCAAAACGGACACGCTTCCTGGATCTAGAAGATAGGTCGGTGGGGCTGGACGTGACAGGCAGCGAAGGACATACTTTCAGGCTAGTTGCCGTTAATGCCCCGAGAGTGGAAGGACGACCAAATGTCTTCAGGCCTCTGGAAACTTATCTGGAAACGTCCCGTACTTTATTGGGAGAATGGAACGTAATTTTAGAAACACGTGGGATGGTGTGGTCGAAAGAGATGGAGGAGGAGGGTGTAAAAGCCTCGCAAACCTGCTCAAACGATTCCAACTGTCTGACAATAATCGACTGGATTTCCTTGATGTGCCAGTGTGGACCTGGTAAAAAAAGCATCGGGTCATCCAGATCGTATCTAGATAGAATATTCTGTAGAGAAGCAAAAAATGATAGCATAGGTTGTCCACAATTTAAACTATTCGACTACACAACCAAAAATTTATTATCTGTACAGTCGTCTTAGATATGTCTTAGACATGGAAGCTGAACGCGTCATTGCTGATGAGCAACGCTTTCGGTGACCGGATTAGTGAATTACTTAAACGGGAGTTGACGGGGGCAGTCATCAACAATAAATTGTGGTTCGCCCTGATAAAGGCGATTAGAATAGAATCGATAAGGTTTAACAAAGTATTAGCAGTAGAAAGAAACAGCGTAGAGGCAGAGTTACTCAAGAAGTTAGATGAGACTTTTAGAAAAGGCATCGCGACTGATGTGCTCGCAGCGAGATTGGCACTAGATCAATTCTTCAACGCGAAACATGAAGGCTGTGTTGTCAGAGCCAAGGCACATGCTCCTAGACGTGAAGGAACGAAAGCCGTTCAATGGGCCCGAGTGGCAGAGTCAAGGCGTGGCAATAAATCCATAATCCGATCTCTACCAGACCACGATGGGAAAACGTTAACAGATCCCAAACAGGTGTATGCGGCCTTTCAACAGCGCTTCGCACAACTGTTCGGGTGTAGCAGTAATCCGGGCCGCAGGATGGATTTCACTTCCTACCTCGACGGACTTCCGCGGCTCACGATGACGGAGGCGGAGCGCTGTGAAAGGCCAATAACAGCTCCTGAAATACGGGAAGCAATGGCTAGCTGCACGAGGGGTAAATCGCTTGGTTCTGATGGTCTGCTCTACGAGGTGTACACTTACATGTCAGACTTGTTCAGTCACCTCTTAAAGGACATTTACTGCAAATTAAAACAGAATTGGAGAATTCACAGTTTTGTGAGCCGAGGAGCGGTCGCGTTGCTGAGAAAAGTACCGAACAAGGGATACTGTATTTATAAACTTAGGCCAATAACTGTTAAATGCAGACTTCGAAATTTTGGCCAAGGCATTAGCTACGAGGTTGGAGCTTGCGTTGGTGATCTAGAAGGGGACATGCGCCATCCAGAAAAGATCCATCCACGACAACCTCCATCTCACGCGATACATCATAGAGAAAGTGGCTAAAAACCTGGCACTGGTGGGGCCATGATCAATTTAGATCAATCTAAAGCTATCGATAAGGTAGACCATCTATACTTGGTGGCGGTACTCAAGGCAGCCGGTTTCGTGTCTGTATTCAGGGGCTGGATCGCTGCAATGCCCAGCGACATCTGTTGAGTGGTCAGAGTGAACGGTCATCACCTGGAACCGTTGAACATCATGTGCTCGCTCCGTCAAGGCTGCCTCCTGTCGTCACTGTTGTACGTACTAACTCTCGAGCCATTACTACACAGACTAGATACGTTGAGGGGCATCCCGCGTGACCTATGATGTGGGAGATCCGTGTCGTCATATGCTGACGACCTCAACTTAATGGTGTCGAACAATAAACACATTGATATTATTGGTACCGCTCTCAATGACTACGAAGCGGTATCACGAAGGAAGATTAACCACGAAAAGTCAGTGGGATCGCGGCTCGACATCTGGAAAACAGATTCATGCCGTCCAAGTGCGTTGTTGGGCGCTGGATAGAGGGATCGGTTAAATTGATAGGGGCCTGGGTTGCTCCGTACCTCCAGATGGAAAAGGCAGGAATGAGGTTACGAATAGGGTGACTACCCTCACTCAGAAATGACCGTCTGATTACATTGGAGAGTATACTCTTTCGCTTCTTGCAGAGGGACGCATTCCGATGATCAGACGGTCTATCTTCTCTTAACACCCACTGCGTGGTGGACTGGGCATGCCATGGCTGATGATGTGCAAACATGTGCTAAGACTACGGCATCTTCAGTTTTTCCTTGATGGTGAACAGTGTTGTAACCGTTCACCAGTCAGACATTTCCCCAGCTGGTCTCCTTAACAGAGCTGCAGTCCTGGGTCAAACAGAGACCGAGAGAAGGCATTTGGAAAACAGAATGCCTTCAAAGGGTTCACATCCATCAACCATTCGGACACTGCAATAGGTGGAAAGTCCACTTTAGCTTTCGATAGAGGATTAATGGAAGGATAATGCGATGACATTCTCGGGGAGACCTTGGGCGTCGAAGAAGATCAGCTAGCTGCTCTCTTCCGGAGAACTTTCAGCCAGTGACCAATAGATATCTTCCAAAAGTCCCTGGCCTGGCAGTGCTACCTGGGAGGTTTGCCTGATCGAGATAAACTATACAGGCACGGAAGTGCCGTCAACCGAGCATTTCCGAGATGCACGGAGGACATAACCATCCTGCATGCACGCATTCAGTGCGCGAGCATTGATGACCTTTGGGTTTATGACGAGCACCTGCTGTCTCGTACGGGGTGGATCCGGCTATGAAGTAAATCGATCGTGAAGATCACCCCGCCGCCTTCTGTTAACCGAGAAGGGCAGGCAGTCTTTATATTGCTGTTGGGCATGACGAACTAGGTGGTATGGTGGTCAAGATTGAATGGGCTGATGATGAACACTTTTCTCTTTGGACAATACCTCATTGACGTCTTCAAATTTCACTTGAAGTGGTAAATAAGGGTGGAATGGTTTGCCAGTATACAGGGCTCTTGTTCTGCGCATGACGGCTTCGTTGCCAGATTTTTACATGAACTGCCCTATTCGCAACACTAGAATGTGTCTACATACATATGTATTGTATCAAATTCGATGCTCAAAACGCAACGAATTTTATATCGGTAGTACAGTTCGACCCCTCCACATCCGAATGAAACAACATCTCACTACTGACACGTCTTCCTTCGGCAAACATCTAACTAAATGCGGCAATGCCAACAAAGATATAAATGCGTCCATACTGGCCTCAGAGAGGAATATCGGAAATTTCAGAAGAAAGGAAGCGTTATTGATCCACCGCCTCAACCCGAAAATCAACAGCCGATCGGAGATGAGCCGGTGGCTCCGATGAAATCACCACGGTGACTACGAATAAAACCTTATAATATGCCACCAACACCATCTTCCACCACTGCCACGTATATATAGGTCACGACGACCAACAATTGAAATAACACATGCGCCGGCGGTTGAACAGTTGCTGCTGCTGTTGCTGCTTCTCTCACAAACGCCAATCAGTTAAAAAGAAAAACATTAATTAATTTAACTATGAAATCGGTGTAGCTGGTCATTTTTAAGACTGTCTTCTGATGGTGGGATTTTACGCCTGAAATATATATAGGGTTTTTATATAAATATCTGCATTGTAAGAAGCTTTTTAATTTTCTCTCTCTCATATA
>JAOPUL010611115.1:0-10691 GCA_027564515.1 Octopus rubescens | reverse complement strand
CCTGGATACGTCTCAGCTAACAACAATTCTCTACTTGAGTGGTCCATGGTGCCCCGATAAAAATAACTAAAAAAACCCTCCAGGTGGTGCTATTGAGTTAGTCATGGCCTGGTCCGATAATGGCCGAATCCGATCTAAGTTATATATACATATATATATATATAATATTCTCTCTTAAGGATGTGATTATTCAGATCTAATAAACAATGAGACAAACCAACAACGAATTTATTATTCTAGACAATTCACTTAATTACCATCTGAGATTGTATATAATTAATGTGATGTAAAGCGACACTTTCTCTCAAAACTTATTAAATATTATTTATTAATTATTACAGACCAGGAGTCGCCCAAAACTGGTTCTCACATCATATACAGCGATCTGACATTCTATATGCCCAATACGAGTGAATACAAAAGTTGTATATAAAATTATATTCAAGAAAAAAAAAATAACTGAAATTACGATCGTTAGAATCGACTTGTAATCCTATAGAATAAAGTCGGAAATTATCTAGTGTAAAAAAGCCCGTCATTTCTCTGGATTTTTGTTTTAACCATTATTTGCATAACAAAATTGTGTTTGGTATTTAATTTTTATATTTTTTATTTTCATTCCATAATTTTTCATTTTCTATAAAATTTCCATCACCGTTCTTTTTTTCGAAATGCGTTGTCATATACATTTCTTGTAAAAATTGGATGTTACGATTATGAAAATTAGTAAAAACACCAAAAGGTTTTGAATTAACGATCTTTACCAAATCACCAATTTTTTAGATGAACATTTCAGTTTAGAAGTATTATCCTAAATATCTTATAGGACGAAGTGAATCAATGTGTTATGAAACTACGAAAGAAATGTCTTGTTACATTGGAGGTTTTACCCACCTTATTCTGACATAAACGTTCATGTTTAGGAATAATTTCTATCGTATGAGAATGAAGCAGTAGAGCTACAGACTTGTGTGTCTAAAGATATCACAAATACCCCTCGTTTCAATTTATATATACATGCAAGTTGTAACCGATTTCAGGAACAATGCATGTTATCTCTTCACTCTGGTTAAGACGTTCTCTTCACGACCACTGGGTTCCAAGTACAGTCCAGGACGAGTAACTTCTGCTATAGCTCTGGACCAACCAACCTGAAAAAAATTGTTTTCAAACCCCAACCGTTTGTTTGAAATTTTATGCAGTGATTTAAAAAAATGTAAAAGATAAGTTACTCTAATAGTGTGTAGAATACAAATTCGCAAAAAATAAAAAAGTTATATGGGATGCTTAAAGCAGAAATGCCGCCTTTTATATCATCAACGGACGTCAACACCTTTTCGAAAATGTTTTAGACTTAAAACTAATATTCTACAATTATTCTTCAAAATAATTTTCGAATAAATGGCTGAAAACTTTCGTTTAGCATGTGATCGGCTTATATTAATATTTCGGAAACTCTTTCAAAAACGTATGAAAAATGTCATCAACCTCGACACAAAAACGAAGCTGTCTCGCGTCACGGTTTGAATCTGAAAATTATTTTGAAAAATGACAGCGTTTTTTAAAACATACAAATAAAAAGTCAACACAATAATAAAGCGGCGATAACAGGCACACTTTATATATTTAAGCACTAAGAAGTTATATACAAACTAAACTAAGCGCAAAGTTTTGACACAAAGGCAAAGCGCGAAACAGCTGCTGCTTAACTCATTGTTGTGATTCGCTGATTTAGACACCTGACCACTAAGTTGTAGTGCTCTCTGCTACGTCTGCGTATTATATATCTATACAATATATTCGACATAGGTTATTGTGATTATATTTCTATTTAATACTTGAATAATGTCTGGACGCGGTAAAGGAGGAAAAGGCTTGGGAAAAGGAGGCGCCAAGCGTCATAGGAAGGTGTTGAGAGATAACATCCAGGGTATTACCAAACCCGCTATCCGTCGTCTTGCTCGTCGAGGTGGTGTGAAACGTATCTCTGGTTTGATCTACGAAGAGACCCGTGGTGTGTTGAAGGTGTTCCTTGAGAACGTTATTCGTGATGCTGTCACCTACACCGAGCATGCCAAGAGGAAGACTGTTACCGCTATGGATGTGGTCTATGCTCTCAAGAGACAAGGTAGAACTCTGTACGGATTCGGAGGTTAAACTGGAAGTTTTTAAAATTTCGTGTCGTGACTAGCGACAAATCCCGGCCCTTTTCAGGGCCACTCACATTTTTTTGAAAGTTACCTCACTCTCTTGATGTGCTGCTTACTATATTTTGTAATCGTAACCGACTTGTGCGACGTTTCTTTAGTTTTAATGTAGGTAATGAACTTCAGTCGCCTTCATATAATCATTGTTTGTTGATATTATAAGCTTGTAGTAGATGCAACCATGTGTGGGTAACTTCTTAGAACGTTCTTATTATTAAAGGTGATAAAAAGTCGGCGAGCTGGCAAAATGCTTAGCGGCATTTAGTTCGTCTCTACGTTCTTCCGCCAGGGTCGATAAAATAAGTAACGGTTTAACACTGGGGTTGCTGTAATTGACTCAACCCCTCCCCCGAAAATTTCAGGCCTTTGTGTCCAGAATAGAAAGGATTATTAAAGGTGATATTTTCGGAGCTGATTAATCAATTTTAAGAGTAAATACGTCATTTATTTGTGTTACTTCATTCAGAAATTAATTTTCCTTTTTTAATAGCATAAATGTGTGTATGGGAAGAAATATTGCAAAACATCTATACATGTAAGAATATTTACAAAATTTTGTTTTTTAACGAATGGGGAATAATATACACGACGGCCTTTCAGTTTTCCTCTACTAAATCTCACAAAAGCCCGCTTTCTGCGGAGCCTACTACATGGTATTTAATGGGAACGAAGCTCGTTTATTTAATCATTCGCTGTTTTTATTAAAAACTACTGGAATTTTGAAAATGTCTGCACGTGGTAAATGACGTAAAGTGAAGGGAAAGAGTAAGACACGTTGGACTTCAGTTCCCCTTCGGGAACCCTGGGTTTCAAAGAATCCACTTTTCGTCAACAATGCTCGTTCAAATGTCCTATGAACATCGGTTCAATGCATTTCGTGTCAGCTTGTCCGATAATGATTACACCCCTGCCAATACAATAACAGACTGTATCTTAACAAGCTGGAGCATTTTAGCTTCGATTTCTAGTAATACAGGCTCTCTCTCTGAGAGTCCTTAATTCGTAATTTTGATAAATTTAGCCTACTGGGTAACCTTGTTTTACGGCTTGTAGCCTATGGCTCTACATATTTTATATATATTTTTTTATTCGTTTCACCCATGCACATGCTGGAACACCATCATGATTTTGCACTGGCTGATTTCTCCAGGGCGGCGGGGTTACACATCACCACTCCTGTATGTGCATTTGGCCCATAAGTACCTAACCCTACCGCCAGGCCGACGGTTCATCCGCTATTGTGGAGAGGAGTATGTCTAGTTCCTTTTTGAAAACCTACGTCTACATCGTGTAGGTTTCTTAATTTTTGTGGCAGGGCATTGAAGAGCTTTGGACCCTAAGCTATTGCAGTACCTTTTTCAGCCTCTTTGTAGATCATCTGCTGCACTGTTACAGTCTCATCCACTACAAGCCCTTCACTCTCCCCAATGAGTCTTTCCAAACACTCTCCATGCCCTCACATATCTACCATACCATACAGCCACTCAACTTTCTCTCACCATCACTTCCTACAGTCATGTCTTCTCCACCTAAATATTTCCCTAACGATCTTATGGAACGTCTCCTTGAACTAATGACACAAACCACCACTGTCTAGTTCGGTGATGAGTTAGAAAATGATTTACTGCAAATATCACAGAGAAAAGGTTTCTATCCTGTATAAATACATTTGTGAATAGTTAAAACATGCCTGAGAGAATTATTTACCACATATATCACAGTGAAATGGTTTTCCTCCTGTATGAATGCTTTTGTGTCTAGTTAAGCCACAATTTCTGGAGAATGATTTGCCGCAGATATCACAGTAATATGGTTTCTATCATGTGTGAATGCATTTGTGAGTATTTAAATTGTTTACTTGAATATGATTTACCACAGGTGTGACAATGATATGGTTTCTTTCCTGTGTTGACTGAAAGAGCTTTTACCAGAGAATGATATACCACCGACTTCGCAGTGATATGGCTTTTCTCCTGTATGAATACGTTTCTGAGTAATTTTTTGAACATTCTGAGAGAATGATTTTCCACAGATATGGCTTTTCTCTTGTATGAGTGCGTGTGTCTAGTTAAGTGACCGTTTCCAGAGAATGATTTACCACAGATATCACAATGATATGGTTTCTATCCTGTTTGTGCTCTTTTAAGTGAACACTTTAAGAAAAGGATTTACCACAAATATTACAGTGATATAGTTTTTCTTCTGTATGAATGAGTTTGAGTAGTCAAGTGTTTAAGAGAATGAATTACCACAGATATGGTTTTTCTCCAGTATGTATAAACTTATGTGTGTATGTACAAGTGAATGATTTTCAACAAACATCAGTGATGGTTTTTTTTTATTATCAGGAAAATCAATGCTTTTAGGCAGTCGTTTTAGTCAGGCAGTGTGCACGCGTGTCGTTGCCATTACGCTGGATAGTTGTCATGTTGATGTAGTATAGAGAATGTTAGTGTGTGGCAGGTGTTCTGTTGTGGTTCTCAGAAGCTTGTAGAAAATTTAAAAGTTTCTTGGAGGCATGAGAGTTCGGGTTTGAATAGAGTGTTCTCCAAGGTAGGAAATATGGGCAGTGACTACATTGAGACAAGATTATGTAAAGATGATTCAAATGAAGAATCATTTACGTGTATAATAGGTAACATTAACCAAGCTTTCAGGCACCGAGGGTCTGCATGCTAGAAATTAATTGAAATTATCGTTCTAAAACACTATTAAATGCTTCGCTGATGTCAAGGACGACATTGCTTTGGTCACATTTACTGGGTTGAGCTGAAGGCGGCAAGCTGGCAGAATCGTTAGCACGCCGGGAGAAATGCTTAGCGGCATTTTTTCCGACTTTACGTTCTGATTTCAAATGCCGCCGGGGTCGACTTTGCCTTTTATCCTTCCGGAGTCGATAACATCGACTACTCCCCTCCCCAAAATTTCAGGCCTTCGTGCCTAGAGTAGAAAGGATTTACTGGGTTGAGCGATCGCTTAAAGGGCGTCTCGATTGTAAAAACTGTTTTATTTCTCAAATCAGACAAATACCGGTGCAGGTAGATCAGCTTCACGTCTCCCCCCTCCCCCCCACCTGCCGCTTCACCATACCGACATTATTTTGGCGGAGCTTCGGACCAGGACGCCTTCATAAGGTGGATTTTCTGTTTTGATGAGTATATTTGCCATTCCCTCCACTTACGGACCGAAATGATTGGGGGGGGGGGGGCATCATTTTATGAAGAAAAAAAAAAAAAAAAGCACCCCACCGGACCGAATTTTCTGGCACTGCGCACTTAGAAACCTTTTCGTTAAAAAGAAAAAAAAAACAATTTGTAAATATTTCCAAACGAAAAGGTGTTTGTTTCGAGTACATCCCACAACCACATTCCTCGCTCCTTTGTCACTCTCACATGTATTAATGTTTTTTTTTAATATTTCTTTCCGCAGACACATTTATGCTATTAAAAAAAAATCTTTTAATTATTTTTACCCTCCCATTTTTGCTTAAAGTTTAAAACTATTGGAGAGCCTGAGAAGGTCATTGTTGGGATTCATCCAGTGATTTTTAAAATGTAAAAGAATTTATTCCAATAGCATTCTTTTCTGTTGGTAAATGTTTTTTTCTTCCACACAGACATGGGCTTTAAGATGAAATTTCGGATTGTACGTATTTTAAACTGAATTAAATAAAAATAAAAAAATTCATAAACGCATGAATTCCCGTGTGTAGAATACAAATTTGCTGAAAACTTTCGTTTAGTATGCGAACAGCTTATATTAATATTTCGGAAAACTTCAAAAACGTATAAAAAATACCATCAACCTAGACAAATACGGAACTGTCTCGCGTAACGGTTTGGATCTGAAAATTATTTTGAAAAATGACAGGACCGCAACAACAGCCTTTTCAAAACCTACAAATAAAAGCTTCAAAAATGTAAATCGGAGTGGAATTCAGTCTAGTGTGCACGCTTCGACGTTTGTATAAAAAATACTAAGATGTGCTGCTTGATATCTATACCATAAAATGGTAACTCAATCTGAGTAGATAAGTAAAATGATTTATTTGTAAATTATTCCAAACGTAACGTAGCCATCCCTAAAGTTGTCGGGTGGCAACCGGACACGAAACCTCGCCCTCGTAAAATAAGTGGCCACCTCACCCTCTTGATAATGCTAATTACTATATTATTTTGTCGCAACATCTCTTTATCTAGTTTTATTATCGGTAATAAACTTCACTCGCCTTCATTTAACCATTATTTTCTCCTTGATATATTATAAACTGATTGTGGTTGATGCAACCGTATTGTGTGGGTAATTTCTTTATACGAGCTTAAAATAATTTTTTTTCGTGACTAAAGTTTGAATGATACACCTGGACTGGAGGAATCTCTCTGGCAATCTGATATTATTAAAGGTGGTAATTGTTCCCGGAGTTGATTATTCAATGTTATGTAACCCTATCAGTAACTACTAAATCATTTTAGTTATGTTTATTCAGAAAATATTTTTAATGAATGAGGAATATTTGTCAAAACGGAGAGAATTCAACTTATGTGGGTGTCCTGAACTGAAACTCCGCCAAAATAATGTCGGTGAGGTGAAGTGGAGAGAGGTGTACAGAGTGTCCCAGAAAGATTTACCCATCATTTTTGTAATTACTCATAATATATACAAGAGAGCAATCAAACTTCCTAAATTATAAAAAAACTATATGTTATCTATCTAATACAGGAATCTGATTTCAAAGTAACGGCCTCTTGCTTTGATTATGGCCGGCAAACAAGTTCTTACTGGACTGCAACAGCGCCGCACCACTTCGTCAAATTTACTCCACACGGTAAGAAGGGCTTCTTTCAGTTCTACCACACTTGAGTATGAGAGCTGAGACAACACAAAGATAAGACCAGACAGAAAAGTTCATTGGGTTGATGACGGGTTGGGGGAGGCCAAAAGTTCTTGTTCCCAAAACTGCAGAAATGCTCTGCATCTTGCGTAAAATTAGAGGTGTGGGTTGGGGTACCGTCCTGAGTAAATGAAACACCTTTTTCATTTAACCAAGGCAACACGTATTCTCCCAACATTTTGACGTGCTATTCACATTAATACTCGTAAATGACGGTCACAAGAAACTTGATTTCATCAGATGTTACGGCATCCCACATCATGACCCCAGCGGGTTTCTGATGACGAAAATGGGTTCGGCTCCATTCAGGCAAGCCCTGAGCATCAGCAGCGTACAGCCTGTCATTTTGTTTGCTCGTAACAGCCTCCACATTGAAGATCTTCTCGTCACTCCAATAAAAACTTTGTGTGTGGTGCTGTTCCTCTCCATTAACATATTTTCCCCCCAGTCGAGTCGTTTTTTCTTCGAAGCTCTGAAATTACTTGTCTGGGTTGTTTTTTTGTGTGCATTTAGCCTGAGAACCTCTTTAGTAGTCCTGTGCATTGAAGATTTTGAAATATTAAGCCATTTTCGCATGCTTCGACGAGAATTCTTGTGAACTCTCTTTCTCACAGTATCAATCATAGGTTTTGGTGGGAAGTTCTTTTATGCTCTGGAATTGACTTGCTTTGTCATGTCAGATTGATTGTAACGTTTCCCCATTGAGCTGTTTTGTAATATCATTGTCAGATTTTAATGCAACAATTTGATTGCATTTAACTTGAGACCATATTTATTGACAAAATTATTATAGACAAACAAAACTAAACAATTATCGCTGAAACATATACAAATCTCTGCACAATCAAAACTAGAATGGCTTTATCCAATAATTTTCAAGAATTTTATTAATCATGCAAATCTTTCTGGGACAACTTATGTATGATCTACCTGCACCAGTCTTTGTCCTTGGTCTAGGCTGAAGTTTGATTTGAAAAATAAAACAGTTCTTACAATCAAGACGGCCTTTAAGCGATCGCTCAAACCAGTAAATGTGACCAAAACAATGTCGTCCTTGACATCAGCGAAGCACTTAAGTGTTTAAAACGATAATTCCTGGCATGCAGGTCCTTGCTCACCTCGGTGCCCGAAAGCTTGGTGATGTTACCTATATACACGTAACCAATTCTGCATTTGGATCGTCCTTATATAATATTGTCTCTATATTCACTGCCCATATTTCCTACCTTGGAGAACACTATTCAAACCCGAATACTCATGCCTCCAAGAAACTTAAAATATTCCGAACAACTGCAACTTTTCTCAAGCTTCTGTGATCCACAACAGAACACGCTAAAAGCCTCTTTACTACATCTAACGGACAGCTATCTATCGTATTGGCAACGACACACTGTCCGCTCCTCGGAGATAGCTACGTGTACACCGCCCGACTAAAATCACAAAAATAAGTCAAAATACTTGTCCAATGATGAAAAAAGGTCATTAATGTAGAAGTGGAAGAAATATGGGTAACATTATTGAACTGTTAGGGTAGAGTTTATATGCGAGAAATTTTATCACTTTTCGTGTTTGACACAGTTAATTGCTTTGCAGATATCAAGATCAACGATTCAACGCAATAGTGGAAATCTGATATTGAAGTAAACCCTTATCCATATTCTAGCAGAAAAACTCACTTGGAAAGAACTGGGAACTTGTTCTGGATTCTACATCATATAGCGATAAAGTCCAACAAGTTAAATATTACATTCAGAAGTGCGATGTTAAACTTTTCATTTGATTAACGATAGAAATATCTTCAGTGTTGACGTAATCACGATTCTGTAAAAGAGAAACCATCTTAGAAACAATGAGAACTGTTTCTAGTAATATGGTTTCTCTCCTGTATGAATATTTTTGTGACAAGTTAAGGCATATCCATGAGATGCTGTTTTACCACAAATGTTAGTGATATGGCTCCTGTCCTGTACGAATGCATATCTGCTTGGTTATTTCAATACTTTTGAAAAAATGATCAACCAAAAATATCACAGTGATATGGTTTTTCTTCTGTATGAATACATTGGTGAGTAATCAGGAGCACATTTCGAGATGATGATTTATCACATATATTACAATGATGTGGCTTCCTACTGTATGAATACGAATGTGTCGAGTTCAGTGATGAGAGTTACAAAACAGTTGACTGCAAATATCACAGAGATAAGGTTTCTCTCCTGTATAAATACATTTGTGAGTAGTTAAGACGTGCTTGAGAGAATGATTTACCACAGATATCACAGTTATATGGCTTCTCTCCTGTATGAGTGCGTTTGTGTCTAGTTATGTCATATTTTCCAGAGAATGATTTAAATCACTACTTTGGAAGAATGATTTACCAGATATCAGTGATATGATTTCTCTCCCGTATGAATGCGTTTGTGAGTAGCTAAAGTATTTGTTAAGACATGTGCTTCAGAGAATGATTTACCACAGATATCACAGTGAAATCGTTTTCCTCCTGTATGAATAATTTTGTGTCTAGTTAAGCTACAATTTCTGGAGAATGATTTACCACAGATGTCACAGTGATATGGTTTCTATCATGTATGAATGCATTTGTGAGTAGTTAATGTATGTTTACTTGAATATGATTTACCACAGGTGTGACAATGATATGGTTTCTTTCCTGTATGAATGAGCTTGTGTCGATTGAAAGAGCTTTTACGAGAGAATGATTTACCACAGATATCACAGTGATATGGCTTTTCTCCTGTATGAACACGTTGGTGAGTAATTAGGTGACCATTCTGAGAGAATGATTTACCACAAATATCACAATGATATGGTTTTTCTCCTGTATGTGTGCGTATGTGCTCTTTTAAGCGAACACTTTGAGAAAAGGACTTACCACAAATATCACAGTGATATGGGTTTTCTCCTGTATGAATGAATTTGTGAGTAGTCACGTGTACTCTTTGAGAAAATGATATACCACAGATATCACAGTGATATGGCTTTTCACCTGTATGTATAGACTTATGTTGAGTTAAGCTCCATTTCGAGGAAAATGATTTACCACAGATATCACAGTGATATGGTTTTTCTCCTGTGTGTATAAACTTATGTTTAGTTAGGCTCCAATTTTGAGAGAAGGATCTGCCACAAATATCACAATGATATGGTTTGTCTCCTGTATGAATGAGTTTGTGAGTAGTCACGTGTGCGCTTTGAGAGAATGATTTACCACAGATATCACAGTGATATGGTTTTTCTCCTGTATGAGTGTGTTTGTGACTAGTTAAGTCTCTGTTTCCAGAGAATGATTTACCACAGATATTGCAAGGATATGGATAGTCTCCTGTATGAGTGTGTTTGTGTCTAGTTAAGCTACTGTTTCTAGAAAATGATTTACCACAGATTTCACACTGATAGGGTTTCTCTCCTGTATGAGTACGTTTGTGAGTAGTCAGGTTATATGTACAAGTGAATGACTTACCACAGATATCACAGTGATATGGCTTTTTATCAGGCTTTTTATCATCAGGAAAATCAATGCTTTTAGAGTCTGTTTCACATTTAACCATGTTCTCACTAAACTCAATTTCCATAAT
>JAOPUL010608768.1:0-10701 GCA_027564515.1 Octopus rubescens | reverse complement strand
ACACACACACACACACACACACACACACACACACACACACACACACACACACACACACACACACACACACAGACAATGACACACAACCACACACATATTTTACACGCGTGCTGTTATATCCTGTGTATACCGGAAACGTCCTAACGATATTACTTAATAAATAATAGAGTATTTAGAAGTAACTATTGTATTACGGCCTTTCTGGATTTCTGTTTCCTTTTCCCATCGGGCCCTATTCTTTGTGAACTCCTTATGAAATTGTTTACTCTGGAAGCTAGGAATTTATAAAGTACCACTTCAGATATTTTGTATCGCTCTAATGTAAATTATATTATTTTGCTATTTTGAGCTACCAATATTATTATTTTCTCAGCGAGAATGTTGATATGTTATTGTACAAAAGTAGGCTACATTTTCATATAGGAAAAATATATTCTATTAATATATTCTATTCTATTAGTATGAGTTAAAATAATTATTTCTGCTTTAGGCACAATGCCAGTAATTGAAAGTCGATAACATCGCCGTCAGTACTTTACCAGTACTTATTTTAACAACATTAGAGGAATGAAAGGGAAAGTTGATCTTAGCGGGATTTGAACTCAGAACGTAGAGTCAGAACAAAATATCATATCTCAAATCATTCCGTCCGTCGTTTTAAGGCTTCTGCCAACACACTATCCTTCTAATTGTTGTTAATATAGACATAACAGAATTGTTAGCTTTGTGCTAAAATTAGAAAGAAATATTTACACGAAGCCAGGAATTTGGCGGGTTTAGTGGGTTAATTAATACTATCGTCCTCAGTCCTCGTTTTCTATTATATTTTATTGACCCCAAAAGATAAAAAGCAAAGTTGACTTCGGCAGAATTTCACCCAAGAACGTAAAGAGCCGGTAAAATAACTGCAAGGCATTTTCTCCAAAGCTATAACGTGTCTGCCAATCCCTTACACTAACACTTTCTAGATACAAAGTAATATATATATATATATATTTAAAAATATAGACAGTCAAATAGGCTATAAGTCGTAATACTAAATTACTGGGTGGGTAAGAATGAACAAATTTATGAATTGAGGGCTCACGGAGAGAGCCTGTATTACTAGAAATAGGAGCTAAAGCTCTAGCTTGTTAAGTTATAGTCTGATATTACATTGGCAGGGGACGCAATCGTCCCCATCGGGCAATCTAACACATGATGCACTGTACCTAGGTTTCGAAGACACCTAACTTCACAACACCAGTGCTAGGTCAGTGTTGCCTGACCCGATGGGGCGATCAATTCCCTGACAAGGTATATAGACGTAAATTAATAAAACAACTAATGCTGTTATTAACTGCTAATATGTATATTTAAAAATACAGAGAGCCAAATAGGCTACAAGCCGTACTACTAAATTACCGAGTAGGTACAAATTATCAAATTTATGAATTGAGGGCTCACGGAGAGAGCCTTTATAACTAGAAATAGGAGCTAAAGCTCCAGCTTGTTAAGTTATAGTCTGATATTGTATTGGCAGGGGACGCAACCGTCCCCATCGGGTAAGCTAACACGTGAGGCACTGTAGAGACCTAACTGAAGAGACCTAACTTCACATCAGCAGTGCTCATCAGATTATAACTTAACAAGCTGGAGCTTTAGCTCCTATTTCTAGTAATACAGGCTCTCACTACAAACACCGCAAAATCAAGAGGATGTGCTCACTACTCCAACACCCACAACCAAACCAAAACAATAGAGTTTACTTACGGCTGCCTCGGAATAGCAAGCTTCTCCTGAACGCTCTGCTCCCCAAACCAACAACAATAGCAATGACTTGGAGAAAGAAGAGCCGGCCGAACAATGGATCAGTGTAACAAGGAGGGACAGAGGAGGGTACATAGCCCTACTCCAGGAACTCAGCAAAAGACAAACACATAAAAAACAACTGCAGCCCAATTAACAGCAATAACAGCAACATCATTAACAACAACGAGAAAACACAAAAACGCAAAAACAACGAATAATGAAACTGTAAAAACAAGAAAAAACTCCCAACTATACACAAAATATACCCGTCAATTTCACTGTTGTGAACATAAGCAACAGGGATTTGATGGATTTTGTTAATCAAAATAAAAACAAGATTGAGACTGAAGGAAATGAATTCGAGGATTTCATTCTCCAAACTCCGAAGGACAGGTTATTGATTAAAACGTCCCCAGACGTTTATGAAACAATCCGGGAAAAGTTCCCAGCTAGTGTTGGGATTTTTAAAAAGACAATTGACAAAAGGCTTTTGGGAGGGCCTTTTTAAAGACATTCACCAGTAGAGAAGCTCGGAACATCCGGGCTTCTCGAAAATCAAGATAAGTGACCTCCTCTTCTTTTTTCTCTCTCTGACTAGCATGGCGGTTCTGAGAGTGGGGTGTGTGAATGTGCGTGGCCTGGGATCAGCTTGGAAGCAAGGTCACTTACTCAACGATCTCAAGTCCCTTGATTTAGATGTGGACGCCATTAATGAAACAAGAATTTCCGGGAAGCATGCTCTGGCATTCATTTTCGAAGACTACGATATATTCTCATCTTGTGCTCTAGCGGGAGCGGGTAGTGGTGTAGCAGTGCTTTTTCGTAAATCCTTAGATCTCCAAGTACGGGCAATCTTTTGGGACCCGGAATAAATAGAAAGAAATAGATTAGAGGGAGAGCTAATTAGCAAACTAGAAGAGGCTGACCGACGTGCTAGCGGCGAGAATGGCCCTTGACCATTTCTTCGAGGCGAAACACGAAGGCTGCGTTGTCGGAGCTAAGGCCCGTGCGCTCAAAATTGAAGGAACTAAAGCCGCCCGAGGAGCCCGAACAGTGGAGACGCGACGTGGCAACAAAACTACGATCAGGTCCTGAACGGATCGGGATGGGTGCGTGCTACTCGATTCCGAGCAGATGTGGGCGGCTTTTCTGCAGCACTTCACGCGGCTGTTTGGAGAAGGCAATGGGTCGGTGACGGTAGCGAACTTTAGTCAATACCTGGACGGCCTGTCGCGGCTCTCGGCAGCGGACGCGAGATTCTCAAAAAGGACAATAATGACTGTTGAAATACAGGAGGCGATGAGTGATTGCATAAGTCGCAAATCATCTGGTTTGGATGGTCTGCCCTAGGAATTCTATGAGTTCATGCCAGAATTGTTTGGCAGCCTCTTGGCAGACGTTTACTGTAACTGGCAGCAAAATGAGAGAATTCCTAGGGCTGTAAGCCGGGGTGTGGTAACACTGCTGCGAAAGGACGCCGACTAGGGAAACGTGCTAGGGAATTTTAGGTTCATAACACTGCTAAACACAGAGTTTAAGATTTTGGCTAAGGTGTTAGCGAAAAGGTTGGCGCTTGTCGTCGGTAGTCTGGTGGGGGAAGCGCAAACGTGCGTAATCCCGAAAAAGGTCTATCCACGACAACCTCCACCTTATGCGATACACCATAGAGCGGGCTGGGACTAAAGCTGGCTTCGGTGGCGCTTTGATCAATTTGGATCAATCCAAAGCTTTCGATTGGGTCGACCATCGCTACTTGGAAGCCGTCCCGAAAGCGTCGGTTTCGGGGCCCCGTTTTCAGAGGCTGGATCGCTGCAATGCACAGCGACATCTGCTCGGTGGTCAAAGTAAACGGCCACCTATCGTAACCGTTTGGCAGCGCACGTTCGCACTGTCAGGGTCACCCGCTGTCGCCTCTTCTGTACGTACTGGTTCTTGAGCTACTGCTGCGGAAGTTGGAACAGTTAAGGAGCATCCATCTCGAACTGGGACAGGGGAAGGCAGTGTACGCGGAGGAAGTCACCGGAATGTTGTCAGAGGCCTCCGATGTGGGGACGGTCGGCACCATTCTAAAAGAATATGAGTCGGGCCAAAATCAACGCCGACAAGTCGGTGGCATAGCGGTTAGGTACCTGGAGAGGCACACCGAAACCGTCGGACGGCGGCGTCAGACGCTGGACCGACGGACCAGTGAAACTGCTCGGGGTCTGGTTTGATCCCGACCTCCAGGTAGATAAGAACTGGGTCGAGATGACGAACAGGATGGTCATTCTTACCCAGAAATGGGCTGAGAGGAAGCTCTCCCTGAAAGGGCGGGCAGAGATGGCGAATACATACATCGCCTCCGTTATCATTTATCGCCTGACAGTCGTGCCTTGCCCTGGCTACTGCTTGACCAGGTTGGAGCGTCTCTTATTTTATTTCTTGTGGAAGGGACGCTTTCCAATGATCAGGCGATCTGTCTACTGCCAGCACTCTCTGAGTGGCGGATTAAGCAGGCCGTGGCTTCTAATGCGTAGACACGCGCTCATGTTGCGCCACCTGCAACGGTTCCTGGACGGTGAACGTGTGTGGGCTCTGTTTGTGAGGCACGTCTTTCCGCAGCTTGTCTCCTTGACGGAGCTGCAGTCCTGGGTGAAGAAAAGACCGAGACAAGGCACCTGGCACTTGGAATATCGTCAGGCGCTCACAGCCCACTACCAGTCGGGCAATGGGATCGGTGGATATTCCGCTTTAGCAATTTATAGAGAATTGGTGGCGGAAAAGTGCGACGGCGTTCTCGAGGAGACTCTGGGCGTCGAGGAAAACGAACTGGCTAATCTGTTCCGGATGACATTCCGGTCGGGAACTATTATGGATAATTTACAGATGTCCGTAGCTTGGCATTGCTACCGAGGGCGCTACCGGATCGAGATAAGCTCTACAGGCACGGATGTGCTGTTAGACGGGCTTGTCCGAGGTGCGTGCAGAGCGACAAAACCGTTCTACAAGAACTCGTTCAGTGTCCGGGCATTGCTGACTTGTGGGGTTATGTCGAACAGCTGATGTTGCATGTTCCACGGATCCTTCTATCGGCTGAGTCCATAGTGATGATTGCCCTACCGCCTTCCTCTAATGGGTAGGCAAGCCAGTTTTCCTTTGTCTGGTGGCGATTGTCAAAGAACTTGTCTGGTGGACGAGGCTGAAAAGCATGCGGATAGACACATTCCCCTTCGTTAGAGGCCACATTGACTTTTTCAAGTATCACTTGAAAAGGAAAGTGAGGGTGGAGAGGGAGATGCTGTCCTCGCGTGAATTTATTGAAAGGTGGGTGAAAGTTGCAAAAATGGCAAGAGTGGATGGAACCGCTCTAAGTGTAGACCTGTGAGTCGGAGAGGAGGATTTGGAGAGGGCACTTGCCTTTGGTGTTCAGAGAGATCTTGGACGGTGGGGTTCCTCGATTATCCCTAAAGATCCTCCTGTATCACTAGGACAATATTATTATAATCCTTTTTTTTTTTCTATTGTATACTATGTATATTTTTCTTTCATCGTTTGATGTATACCGTGTATACCCCCCCTCCTTTTTTTATCCCTTCATTATATGTAAACTCGCACGCTCTATGGCGATCTCAATTTTCAGGTCTCCATATTTGTCGACTTTTCTCTTTCTTTCATGATGATATTTTGGTCTACGTCAATTATTAGGCACTTCTTTTTTATCCCTCCTAAAAGTCACTATATTTGGTCTTCGGTGCTCTAGCACCTTGTCTGTCTGGAAGTCAAAGTCCCAGAGGATCTTTGCCTTTATTATTATTATTATTATTAAATTTTATCGATTTTTGGAATTTTTTTGGGAATTTTTAAACGAAAAACCCTTTGTGTTTGTCTTTTGTATTGTCTTTTCATGTATTTTGTGTCAGCCCTTGTGGCTAATAATAAAATGAGTTATTATTATTACTATTATTATTATTATTTATCCTGTCCGTAGTTGTGGTAGAATGTTCGTTGTGGTTTAAGGTATAGTTTTCTGTGTTGGAGTTGTGTGTGTCGTGGGCGCTCGCGCGTTCAGAGTAGTCGCTGTGTATGTTTTGATAGTAGAGATAGAGTTTTTTTTCTATTAGCGGCTGTTATGATGGACCCAAAGTTGGGCGGAGAGAAATAAGATAGTTTTAAAGTAGATCTATTAAAGATAGAGTAATATTTATGTTGGCGGGAGAAGCTGGAGTCTAGTATATTAACAAAGGATTTGGCTAAATTCCTAACGTCTTGAGAGAAGGGGGGTGCATCACAGGATAGAGCGCCTTCCGCTTTTTTTTTGGTAGCTTAGGGATAGTATGATCGATATTCTTAGGAATAAGATGCGGGTAAGATGGCTTGTTAGCTGTTTCAGTTTTAGATCTAGTAATATATTTGTTTGAGCGGGGGAGGGGGGTCTAAATTGTCTTAGTGTGGTTTATCTAGGGGTTCTAGTATAGTGTGTGTATAATTTGTTTTGATTTTGATGGTTGGTGTGTCGATGTGATGTGATCTGGAATATATATCTCTTAAGTCTAGTGTTGGAGATGTATTTTATTTTTTGGGTGAATCCGCTGGCAGCGAGTGCATGGTTATGATATGGGGCGTGGTTGTTAAATATTTCTTCAGTGGATGAAAGGTCGGATATGCGAATTGAGATGCCTTTAACTATATAATCAAAGGTATGTTTGTGGTGATTAGAATTAATGTTTAAGTACTTAAGGTATTGATTAGGTTTGTGATATGGTGAGTATTGGGAGGTTTCTAAGTTCAAAGTGACGTCAAGAAAATTAGTGGTTTTGTAGGAACTTTCGAGATAAATAGATAGGTGGAGGTTAGAGAAGAATTTGTTTTGTGTAGGTTTTTCTTAGTTCGTTCTAAAGAGGATTTATTAGCCCCCTTGGTGATTAACAAGGCGTCGTCTCTATATAAACCTTCCTTGGTGTCAGGGAAGTGGAGTCTGAGATGATGAAGTATATATAGTCCGACAAGGTCGGTTATTTGGGCGGAGTCGGATGGTCCGATAGTAATGTCAAAGAGTTTGTTGAAGTTGTTGTTGTTATAATATTTGCGGCTGAGGTTGATGAGGGTTGTATTTCACAATCATTTTAGAAGTTGCTCTTTTCCTAAGTCTGCAAGAATTCTTGTCTGTTTGTATATGTGAGATTATATTTTCAGATATATCCTTTCTTAATTCAGAACGGAAGGCTATGATTTGAAGAAAATGTGGTTACTATGTCTAGTAGGTCTTGCATCTGTGTAGAGGCTTTTTTCTTTTGTTGGCTCTAAATAAATTTTGTCTTGTCATATAGTCCTAGGTCAATCATGATACAAAACCAATCCTGAAAGGCGCTCCAATCGTGGCAATTTCGTTGTTTATATATCAGGAACAATATTGTTTAATATAGTATTTATGTAAGAGTGTGAATTTGCATGAGTTTTGGCAGAAAGATTTTAGCAGTTGGAGCGATCATCTGTTAGCTGCTTGTTGAACAAAATTATCTATAAATAAATTTTATTTCTCTCTCTCTCTCCCTCACGCCTGCCCTTTTCTCCTTCTCTCTTCTTTTTTTTCTTGCTCTTTCTTCCCTCTTTCTCCTTCTCTCACTCTTTATTTCATATTTTCAGAGTGGCTGGTAGTCATTGCTTCAGTGACCGCTTGCAGAGACGGTATGAGCTCTACGTTGTGTAGATATCCGATTCATTTTAGTGTTATAAAATACCATTTCTGCCACATTGTGTAGCACTCTCCTATAATGTTTTTTTTTGCTGATTGTAATATCGTGCCTTTAGCAAACTAAATATTTGTATGTTTACCAAACCCCGACATGTCTGATAGTAATAGTGTTTGATGTCAAGAAGCGCGTTCGACATAGTCACAATATGTTGTTTTTATTATTTGTGCAAAAACCTAGTTTTCTGACAAAGCTGAGACATCTAAAAGTTAGACGTACAAATATATAAACACTATCTGCCAATTATTAAACGTATTGATTATAATCGTTAGCACGCCGAAAAAATGCTTGGCGGCAATTTTCCTGACTTTACGTTCTGAGTTCAAATGCCGCCGGGGTCGACTTTGTCTTTCATCCTTCCCTGGTCGATAAAGTGAGTACCAGTTACGAACTGGGGTCGATGTAATTGACTACTCCCCTCCCCCAAAATTTCGGGCCTTTGTGCCCAGTATAGAAAGGATTATAATTTAACAAAATATTCTCATTTTAATGACAGTAAATATATTGGTTTCAAAATTTGGCATAAAGCCAGGAATTTTGGGGGAGGGGTAAGTCGATTACATCGACCCCAATGCTCAACAATGCTCAACTGTATACTTATTTTATCGACTCCGAAATGGATTAAAGGCAAAGTCGACCTCGGCGGAATTTGAACTCAGAACGTAAAGACGGACAACATGATTACCTTTGATAATAGGTTTACAAAGACAGGAGTGACATAGAATTAGGGCTAAAAAATAACAACGACAACAGCGCATCTACATGCAAGTTTATAGTAATGATATATTTAGCAATATATCTGAGAATGATTATTGCTTTCAGAGATTCCTTCCCTTCACTCTACCAAATGAATTCAACAAAATTATTTGATATTGCTGTTTCCCTTTCTTTAACTTTATGGCTAGGATCTCATCCTTTGCACTGTCCAAGACAAAACAAATATATAATATAATGATTTTAAAGAATGACAAAACTCTCATTTCGCTTCGTCAAAAAACCAGGATGTAAAACCCAACGATATTGAAATTTGAACACAATAGGTAATCTTTTATACAACAATCAATTAATCTTTACACAGTACTACAAATATTAGAAGAGTGTTGTTATTAACTATATTCATTGAACAATGAAATTTATTTTAAATTGATGCAGCCTTTGTCAACAACTCAGATCATATTAATTTTTTTTCCCAATTAGGGATTTTGTAAAATAGTAATTTCTTTGCAATCAAATATTTGAGCTTTTTGAACTAAAAGGAAATATTTGAACTTATTTCCTTTGACATCGAGTTTTAAGAATAGGTTATTGTAGAGTGAGAAATTATAGAGTTATTAATAATTTCAATAATTATCAAGCAGAGATAACAGTATTATGCATTGACAAAAAACATAAAAGCAAAAGAAAACCCCCATAAAAATTAAGGAATAAAAATATAAGTAAAAAATCGTTATTAAGAGCTTCCGTATGCTCAGTTCCTGAAATTTACACCAACTTACATCTATTATATGAAAGTAGTAAAGACTGATTCCTGTGGTGTAAACAATCTGTCACGCTACTCTGTCATTCTGTGGAAAGGATGTGGCATATGTGTGTGCGGGAGAGAGAGAGATAGATAGAGAGAGAGAGAGAGAGAAAGGGAGAGAGGATGGGGAGAAAGAGTGAGAAAGAAAGAAAGAAAGAGAGAAAGAAAGAGAAAAAGATTCAAACGAGTGCTACTGGGACATACACACATTCCCACGTCTCTCTATCTCTGTAGTTTCTACCTTCTGCTATTTTATTAAAATGCTAAGGGAGTAATAAATGTGTATTTACAAGAGAAATAGATAGATAGATAGATAGATAGATAGGGAGAGATTCAAACAAATGCTACTGGGATTCAAACAAATGCATACGAAAGCTATTGGCGCGCGTACGCGCATACACACATACAGAGGCGACATCTTCTTAAACCGTGGAATATCCACAGAGTCAGTTAGTAAACTTTAATATTTTAGAGAAATCTGTTAAAGTTACTCGCCGGAAGATTTATCAATGTGAGCATGAAATATATATTTGCTGATCTATTAGTAACCGCTTAATCCTTATAAAATGGTTCTTTTAAATTACTAGAACGTTCTATGAACGCCAGAATATTCTCTTCTAAACTACATGTAAACTTAATCCCCATTTAAAATGAATAGTAAAAACAACACACATATTAAGATAATGACGCTACTTAATTTTATTTTCATAATTTTTCCAAAGAAATTCTGGACAATCTTTTCATCAGTAATTTCCTTTTCTATATATGAACCCTGAATATTTGCAAGGTAATTTTATAAAGAACACAAGTTTACTTGATACGTTTTATGCTTGGCCAAAATGTTCTTCAATTTCGACGCTTTATTCCATAATTATTTTTTCAAAACCTTTATTTCCCACCCCAAGGGGAAAAGGTGCGCTTTCTCAACAATTCCTGGATTTTATTTCTCAGCTCTGGGTTACTCTTCATACGCTCCGTTAGAATGTCTATGGGTATACTGTTTGAGTAAGAAACGTCTCTTTTACCACCCCAAGGGTTGAAGCCTTTTTTTCTTTTGTAGAGTATCTCGGCTTGCTGGTTTTTATTATCAGGAAAATCAATACTGTACAGACGATTAGTACGTCTGACTCGTTTTTCGACCCATGGGCGCAAACCCGTTCTTTGTCTGTCTAGACTCATATCAGAAAACACAAGTGAATGCCCTTCTTCGTTGATCATATTGTTACAAGGGAATTCATCCGAGCATCGTGCTTGTACTTGTACCGTTTTAACGAGAAGCACAACTAAAAATAAAAGAGGAGAGAAAACATATATTGATTGTGATGAAAAATATGTAAATATAAATATGAATATGTTAATATAATCTACAACAAAAATAGCAAAGAAAACCAAAGTTTTGATCCAATAAAAACAACTTATGTTAAAAGTAAAGAATTCAGCTTTAGCCAAATTTAGAAAGTCTTTAAACAGAATTATCCTTAATATATCCAGATATCATTAATATTTCAAATATTAACATTAATATCTCTAAGAGGCAGAAAGAAATCACGTATTTGTGTGTGTGAAAGACGGGAGGGGGGGGATGTGTGTGTATGTTTGTGTGTGTGTGTGTGTGTGTGTGTGTGTGTGTGTGTGTGTGTGTGTGTGTGTGTGTGTGTG